>CM021101.1:867304742-867445700 GCA_007115665.2 Sequoiadendron giganteum
TTATGCTACCCAATGGAGTAGGCACTAGTCCATATTGGTGAAGGATCAAATATTTATTATTTAAACAACTTCTCTATCATTTTTAATGTTAGGAGTGTATTAATATTATATAGCATGTTATCATGACTCATTACTAAAACTAAGGAACAAATCTTAGGCAACTTCAAGTATATAAATCTTTAGGAAATCATGTCATGCATGTTTGTACCTTTCTTATATGTATAAATTATTAATAAAATTATATTTTGGTATTATAATATTGTTGTTATCTATAATTGCATGTGTGAGGTGTTAAATTAGTTATAAAAGATGTTTTAAGCAGCTAATTGGTCTTTGACCTAGTGACCAATATAGGGGTCAAGTGTACATTGGTTATAGTTGTCCTTGCAACCATGCTACTTTTTAATTGGTTAATACCATTTCAAGGACATCTCTAAGAATACCCTCTTGGGTTTAAGTTGAGCTTGAAGTGTAGGAGAGATTACCCACTCTCATCAATTGGCCCTTAACCCTCCTTAGTCTATTGATGAACCCTGGTTTTACTTTCTTGATGACACCCCCTAACCTTGAAAGTAAGCAGATTGGGATGTGTGGCTACATGGTTTTCATTTACTTGTGCACATGGAGGAATGCAACTAGGGTTATTGATGCTTTAGAGGCCTTCTATCGAGACTCAAAAAATGTATTGTAATCTTGATCTTGAGATAATACATTTAGTGCTTAGTGGTTTTGGAGGCTAGTTTTTTCCATTAAGAGAGTTTTATCAAAGCACATTTGGTGTCATCTTATGTAATGATTGTTATTTTTTTGCATTGTGGATTATGAATACACATTTTTTATTTGGTTCTCTCATGAGGGTTATGTGGAAATGGTATTTTTTTCTACAATTTCCTTTCATGCTAGGTGTGTGTGAGAATTATAGATATTATTTTTGTAATATTATTTTGAGTTCAACAAGAAAAGAAATATGATTCAAAGGAATTCCTATGTGTTCGAATAATCTTGTGTGGTTTTCATTCAATTTTATGTATTGTTGAATCTTGTGCATGTGTTGGGTAGTATAGTGTTGAAAATTTCTACATTTTTATAGACTAGTTAGGTATTGCTGCAAGAAAAATATTATCATTCATTTTATCCCTTATCCATGAATTCATACAATTGAACCATAGAAACTTTGGTTCTTGTGGGTGTTGGTTCTCCAATCCACATTCAAGAATTTGCAAGGAGTTGCAAATTCTTATGATTAAAACTACTAAGAATATGGGCCAATGAATGAGATATGATCAAATTTCTCCTTTACTTTAGGCTCTACAAGACCTAGAAGGTAACCCTATTAATGTACACTAGATTCAAAATGCAATAGGTTTATCACATTGCAAAGTAGATAAAATGTTCATGCATACAAGGAAAGGATTCTTAAAATATTGCACATTCATATACACCCCTTGCACCCTCAATGCTCAAGAATGAACGATATAAAATCTAAAAAATAATATTCATATAATAAATTTTTGTTCTGGGAGGGTTTCCTTTGGATTGATTGGTGCATTTTTAAGAAAATATAGATTTACCAAGTATTGCCACCACTCTACATTGACATCAATGTTTTTGACGATTCTAAACATGTACCATTGCCTATAGTGATTATTGTTGCTTTGTAATAACTTGAACAAGTGTAAATGTAATTTTATTACAAAATCCTATTTAATAATCCCTTACCATTTTTACTAACTTTATTTTCTTTCTGGAAAGATTTATCACTTTCCTTGAAAGTGTACTAACCAAAACAACAAATCCTATAACAAATGTATAGGGAGATATTTTCACCTTCCTTTAAAGCGTACTTTCCTCAAGAACTAACAATATAAAAAAGGAGTGAACTATGCAACCAAATCATCATTCATATAAAACAACTAGAAATAACTATCACAATAGAATGGATAGACAACCTTGAAACACTATTATTTCTTCAAAATAAGTGTGGTATATGGTTCAAAGGATTTTTCTCTTGTTATTCCAACCACTTTATAGAGATGGTCCCCACAAATGGATGACATTTGCCATAAGATAAAATGGATAATATCCTATGTGAAATTCCAAAGGAAAATCTTATGTAATCTACTAGAATGGAGGTCATGAAAACCATGTTACATTAATGGCTCATCACATTAACTAGAAAGTATGACTCTAAAATCAAGTACACAACCTAATTTTACTAGCTTTCTAGTTTGATATAATGACATTATTAAAGGCAGTGATGCAAAGAGCCTCACAATGCAATATTAATTCTCAATTTATCTACCATCACACATAATATTGCCAATAAGAAATCAAATCAGCATTGTCTTAGAAGAGACAAAGCCATCATGCATCACACCTATGAAAGTGGGGTCCACACTCAAAACCACAATGTGAAGGAGTTGTGTGATGCACTAATATGTCGCCACATACCACAAACTGACTAGCATTTTATAGTTACTCCATGAAGTGTACACATACGCATTACTAGACCAATCATAAATTGTCAACTCAGTGTGAGAAAAACACAACATTGTATGAGCTAGTAGGTATGGCTCCTAACTCAAGAACACATGACGTGGTATAGCTAGCTTTTTGTTTTAGCAAAATATTTCATATGAAAATTGTAATGTAAAGGAACATGTTTGCATCCTTAACATTCACTTTCGTCTTCTTGATGATGGATCACTGAGTGTGATTTGAAACATCGATAAAAAAATATACACAACAAATCCAAAAGAAATCTTTATACATAGAACACCAATATGGACTTAAATTGTAACATAATCACAACTAGGTAACATAATGAACAAAATATAAAGGAAAAACCTTACAAACAAAAAACATTAAAACCCTATAGATCTTATTAAAAAATACAACATTCCAATAATAGGGAGAGAGAGTGTGCGTGCCTTTCCAAGATCATGTGTTTGGTAGAGATGTATTATGAAAATTTGTTCATGAGTTTGAAAGGGTTTGAGTATGTGTGTTAGCTAGTTGAATCCTACAAGTCTATGTGAAGAATAGTCCAAATCCTATAAGTATGTGTGAATAAGGGTGAATTATATGGGAGAAGAAAAAATATTTTAGTTCATGTAGGGGTGAGGGTGATTTGTCAAAGCTAATGAACCAAGTGGATTGGAATTTGTCTATCTTATTAGCAAAGGTAGTGGAGATCATATTCCCATAAAAGGTGTGATTGTGTTCATCTTGTTGGAAGAGTTGGTTGGACAGTATCTTATAATACCTTCCATTGAAGAGTGAGAAGAGGTGTGCGTGTCTTATAAGATTACGTGAAGTATAATATGCTTGAAAGTTAAAAAATACACTTAATGTTATGATTTAGCATAAATTTACTTTCTATGTGATTATTGAAAGCTATGAACACCATTTTGTGTGGTCTATTGGAATCTAAATTTGTCAAGGTGATGCATCATAGATCAAAACAGATGTGGGACAAGCTTCCAAAGACCTATGAAGGTGATGACAAAGTGAAGAAGGCTAAGCTCCAAACCGATAGGAGACAATTTGAGATTTTGAAGATGAAGGATGAAGAAAACATTGCAGCTTATTTAATTTGTGTGGATGAAATCATTAACACTATCCAAGAGCCTCACAAAAAACGTTGAAGAATTTGTGATCATGCATAAGGTGTTAAGATCTCTTCCTTTGAGATTTGATACAAAAAGTTTCGCTATTGAAGAAATGAAAGACATAGATACATTGAAGATGGACAAGGTGCATGGGATCCTCATGACATATGGAATGGGGACTAAGGAGGAGAAGACATCAAAGCATGAATCTACTTTCAAGGCCTCAAAGAATATGAAGAATAAAGAACCCGAATCAAGTGATAGTTCAAGCAATGAAGAAGCCCACTTCGTGAGACAACTCAAGAAAGGATCCAACAAACAAAAAGGTAAGTATACCCTAAAATGTTTTAATTATGGTAATATAGAACATTTTGCTGCTAAGTGTCCACAGATCGAAAGTGAAAGTAGTGATGAGGAAGAAGACTATAGCAAAAGGAAAGAAAGGAAAACATCACCATCACAAGAAGAATTACACACGACGTAAGCATGAAAGAAGTACTTCCGTAAACATAAGAAGAGCCTCTACTCCAAGAAAGATAGTTGCTCATCCAAAGAAAGCGATGAAAGCATTTCTGAAAACAATAGTGGTGCCCATTTCTTTATAAAATTAAATTTAAATAAATTTTTATTTGTAGGGGTCGAATCTTGTTGGAATGCCCAAATCAGAGATGGAAAGGCATTTATAAAAGCAAGAGTTGCGTTTTTTGGAAGTTGACACATTCTTACACGAAGTCACCTCCTTTTAGAAGATATAAAGTGAGTTTGTGGAGCGTTTTTGAAAGTAAGCAATAATTAAATATCTTTCCTATTCAAGGTAGATTGAGGAGCAAATCTAGATCATATCTATAAGAAAATTTAAAGGAGTTTATGAGTAGATTTGAAGAATATCTTTATGGAAGATTTTGTGAAGAAATCATAACAGATCTAAGAAGAATTATAGTAGATCCAAGAGGAAGATTATAACAGACTTGTAGGAGATCCAAGAGTGGAAATATACTAAATGTGAGAGTAGAAGTATACCAAATTTTTGTGAAGATATTAAGGTAGATTCATGAAACATATTGAGGTAGCAATACAAATAATATTAATTTGGATGTTGGTGCCTCTCATTAGAAGAGATTGGTGTCTCTTGTTGGGTTGGTGCCTCTGAAGTTTGTAATAGAAGTTTTATATAAGCAATGTTTTGCTATGGTTTTCTCCCATAAGGGTTTCCACATAAATTTTTTGTTCTTCTTGTGTTGCATAATTGTTAGATCCTACGTGGTTGATATTGCTATGGATGTTAAGCTTTATAAAAGTAAAAGATTGTCTAATACTGATTCACCCCCCCTCGCAGTATAAGCATGCGCCCATCATTTGGCATATTAAAAATCCCTTTGTTGAAACCTGTAAAGGGATTTTTTGCATTTTCCTTATATACTATTCAAACTTTGCACCCTAAATCAAGATCAATGATAAATCAAATACTGTGAATGCACCTACAACTGGACTACAAAAGTAGTATTTGATGAAAAACAAGATAAATCTTTACATTGAAAATATGCAAATAATTTTATGCATCCAAATTAACAGATAGTAATAAATCATAGCTAAAACTAGATTACAATAAATATGCAAACAATAACTCAATAATTATGTGTAAAAATCCTTGCGAGAAAAAAATCCACATCCAAAGAGATCCAAGACTTGTATTAATCCTTTAAATGAGTTACATCAATACAACTTCTTTCTCTGAATCACTGCAAGTGCAACACTTCATGGCTTCAACAACCTACAACTTGTTTTCCCTTCAACTCAAACCCTCAATATATAGGCATGAGAGAAAACAAAAATAAGAATGGTTTCCAAAACCATTTAGTCATAAATCACAAAGAAAAGAAACTTCCTCTTCCAACTTGTGATTTTACCCATTTTTAAGTAATGTGCAAATACAACTAAAAAATCTGTTTTATCTTTTTCCAAGGTCACATTTAACTTCCCCTTTTTTCATGCTCTTTTTAATTTGACAATTAAAAATACTTTGCAAGTTGTCATAGTTGCATTTAACAATTTTCATGACAACTAAAAGATAATTACAAATTGCCAATTAATAATTAAAAACAAAGCAAAGTTGAGACACTTTCTCAACAGTATTTGAGGGGAAAAAAATTCCTTAGACCTAACCTCATAAATAATGTTTTGAGTTATTTAGCAAAGGTGAGGATGGGTTAGAGGCTAGGAGCATTAGTTGTAGTAGAGGCAAGGTAGGGAACAATAGAACAACATTGAGATTTTCATATAACTTCTCAAGTTTAATTGTGTATGTATATTTAATGTTCCCTTACATGTTGATGTTAGATTCTTATTGTATTTTCTTAATAAATAATCTATATATAGCAATTTCTTAATAAGTTATTCTTCAACAAGGTTTCTTGATATGTATATGTCTATCAACTTATTCTTCATCAATTTGGTATCAAAGCAACAAGCATGATCCACAACGAAGCTTATTTTGGTTGAGGAACAAGATGAATACATATTTTTGTAGTAATCTTTTCATTGCCTATAAAAATCTTAAAAAATCTAAAATCCTACACAACTTGAGCTCTAAATTATACAAATGAAAATATTGCCTAACACAATTGGTATTTTATCCTCAATGAAGTGATACAAAATGAATCAAATTATTTAAAATAAATAAAGGAAATGATATTAATGGTGATAAGGGAAGAAAATTTGATTCTAGGTGGTAGTTCAACTTAGAGGCCTCTGTAGCACAAAACCCTATTTAAGCCATTTTTCTTTTTACCTTGTTCTAAAGTTGAAAAAGAAGCGCAAAAGGAAAACCAATTCAAAGTGCAATTCACTTTTAGGGGAATATATTTCATAGAACATCAAGAGAAAATGTGTCATAAGGTCTAAGACTGATTAAGTCATTTGATTTAGAACCTTAAGTGACAATTATTTTAGACTTTAGGAACCAAAAGTCACTTGAGCCATTAGTTTGGACATACCATTGTCATTACAACATTTATGTTGGACACGATTTGATTGGCAACATTGTTCATCTTCCCAAAAAAAAGAAAGGCATTGAATAAGATGATATATTCAATCCTCTAAGATTATGTTGAGGGTATGAATGTAGTCAAAATTGGGAGTCTATTTTGGCATCTTAAATGATGAGTAACAAGTAACGAGTAAAAGCAGTTCCATTTTTTTTGTAATTGAATTTTAAAGCCAAAGCATGCTTCTCTACATTGAGTTTTAATTTTCATTTAGATGCATGTTTTCTTGTAATGGTATTCATAGTATTTTATAATTTCTTTCATACACAAAAAGATTAATAATTTTGTTTCATGTTCATTGTATCTACGTATTCTGGGTATAGGTAGGTTGGCAAATTCTACTTTTTTGGTGATCTTGATTATGAGATCAAACATGGGCATACAGAATTTGGTAAAGAATACCACATAAATGGAAAACAATCCCCTTGTGGGCATTTGCAAAGGTCGTCCTGTAAACCAAATTGGTGTCTTGCTTGGCAGTGACCTACGAAATGACCTTTACCTTCAGTTATTTTCATTTACCACGAACAAAGATACTTTCGCTTTGTTGACTTGGGAATGAAATAAAAGGTAAGAATTTTTGGAGTCATAAACATATACTTTGGACTTCTTTTTTGGGAAAAATAGCTGTTTGGTGATTGAACATGTTCATAGAATGGAAGATTACGGATCAAAAAATAGACTTGTTTTCTTTTAGAGTGACTAGTTGAATATGTGAGCTGACATAGCTTGTGCTCTTGCTTTGAAATTCATAAGTTCTATCAATTGTTCCTTGAAACATTTCTTGGCTATTTATTGTATATCTGCAAAAAGTTCCATTATTCTGCACAAAGGAAATCTGAGAGATGATGTTTATGCGGTTTTGCATAAGAATTTTGTGTTACCATCTCTTTCAATACATAGCTTGTGATTTCTTCTTCCAAAATGGTTTCTTCTTTTTGTTAGTAGATTTTATGTTACTATCTCTTTAAACACAGCTCAGAATTTCTGCTTCCAAAATGTTTTCTTCTCTTTGTTTGGTAGATTTGTTGTTGCTATCTCATTAAATACATAGCTTGTGATTTCTGCTTCCGAAAAGGTTTCTTCTTTTTCTTTAGTCAATCAAAATACATTTTGCATCAAATGTATTTTGATACCTCTAGTTGGTTTCTTGCAGACAATTCAGGCTCTAGATGGAGATTATATTTTTGCACTTTTTTCATTTCATGAATATGTTATTAAAGCAGCACTATTTCACTCCTAAAATCTTTCTTTTACTGTTTTGATCAGTAATGTCAACCACTTTATTCATCTTGCTTTTACGGAAAAGTCTGCCACTTTATTAATCTTTAAACCATTACCTGTTTATCCAATACATAGGACTGCAAAGTGTTGCAGCATTTACGAAAAAAGTAAAAACCTACATGTTTGCAGCTTCTCAATAGTGACGGGCTGAAATTGGTATTTCTAAAGCTTATACATGAAGGTTGTAAGGATCTGGAAAACAGAGATGGGCTTATTATTTTGAATTATTAAATGCATGCAATCATGATAATTAATAATTGATAACTGAGTGGTCATAAACCATGAAACTTTGTCACCATTCTCTGTTTTGATCAGAACAAAGGTGGAAACATTTTAATTTTTAATCAAATTCTCCTGCATTCTGGAACTTATCCTGGAAACTTGTATCTTGCCACCATCAATTTCTAAATACCATTACCTGTCTAAATTCATTTAGAGGTGTGCCAGTTGTATTAAAGGTCAGTGCACTTGTACACTTGTGATTGAATAAGATAGGGTTGTACATGGAAACAGTAACATTTCCAGACAAAATAAACTAATTGATTGAAACGGTCATAGAGCACATAGTGTTCACAATTTGTATGCTACAAATAAAACATATTATTCCGTGTCTTGATACATGATAGCCATATATTTTCATTTCTCTGAATTGATTTATCATAAACAAAATGCTGCAAAAAAAGCAGCATGGCATGCTCATAGGTTAATAAGTTAATTGCCTTGATTAAACATTTACTTATAATCAGGTGGTTGATGTACTAGTGCCAGAATTGTGAAACAGCTAATGCACATCAAATCTCTTCACAGCTGGCCTGAGAATGCTTTAGAGCAGTAAATCAACTAATCAAAAGGATCTATGCGAGGGTCATGTTCACTTGCCATCGCCATTCCAGTGCATAGGCATGTTGGGCACATTACCTGCATATGAAGTCTAGAATCATTTAGGCACAGTAAATCTTGGAAGCAGATAGAGAGAGATCATTTAGGCACAGCATAAGTAATCTAGGTGCTAAAATCTTTTGAGATTTTAATTCATCTAGACATTGAAACTATGGGAAAAATGCAAAGCAAATAAACATTTCCAGAAAATATCTCAGAACTTATTTTCAAGAAAGCAAGGAATCTAAAGACTGATTTAAATTTTATTTTCTACTTACAAAACTATACCATCGCTGACCCAAATAAAACATCAAAAGATTCAACATTTTTATCAACCCTTGAAACTTTCCAGTTCTATGATACTTCCTTTCTGAATTGCTAAGTTGTACCAATGTAGTTGACCACAGAACAACATCAACCAATATGTCAATTATGGTTCCAAAATCACCATGATGCATACTTCCTATATTCAAATACTGATAAGACTCTTACAGACTGCCTTTCACACACCTGCATACACAAAGGCAACAGCAAATGTTATGCAATTTCCTACTGCCATCCCAAGGAATGGAAGAGATGTGGCCATCACCAGATTATTATGTTTGTCACCAGTCCCATTGGGGTTTGGGTTAACTAATTTAAGGATCTAAATGAATTGTCATATTCTTTCACAATGAACTTGCCACCAACCAAATATTGCCTAAACTTTGTCAAAGCGTGCATTATAGAAAGCATCTCCTTATCATAAATTGAGTAACTTTTTCAACACCTCTCAAATTTCTACTTTCAAAAGCAATTGGATGCTTGTTCTGCATTAGGACAGCACCCATTCCTTCTCCACAAGCATCACACTGAAGCTCAAAGGGCTTGGAGAAATCAGGTATGGCGAAAACAGGGCATGTACTCATGATTTTCTTGAACTGATCAAAGGATTTCTGCGCTGCACTAGACCACACAAATGCCCCCTTTTTGGTGAGATCAGTGAGAGGAGTAGCCAATTGAGAAAAACTCTTCACAAACCTGTAGTCGGCCGAGAGTGTACTTGGTCGTCCGTGAGTCGATGTAGTCGGTTGAGAGTGTACTTGGTTGGCCGTGAGTCGATGTAGTCAGTCGAGAGTGTACTTGGTCGGCTATGAGTCATAAGTAAATAAGACTTTAGTAAATATTAATAATCCATGTACTTATGTTATGTACATGTCATGTTAGTTAGTTGTCTTGGGAACAATTCCTGATGAAGTAAGTAGTTATAATGAAGGGACGCGACGGTTGGTACCTCAACCACTGCTAGTGTACTATATGTACTTGAGTCATGTAGTCGGGAAACATTATGGTTCTACTATGCTATGCTATGTTATGTCTGGAGACATTATGGAGTAATTGCCAAATAATGAATAAAGAAATATATCTATGTTATGTGCAATTGCCATGTGATTATTATATGCTGTCAATGCTATTTTATATTTCCGTTTACTCTGTACGTCATTGTACTCGTAGCGAGTAAACATTTGGCGCCGTTGCCTAAGCGGACCAGGGAAGCACTTGCCATAATGGCAGCGTAATGGGCCGATCGGCGGAGGAGCCCGTAGAAATGAATGAAGAAAGAGAGGACGACTTGACACGGGATTTGGTAAATCTGTGGAATATATCCCTACGAGATCACATATAGAGGGAAGCCCTCAGGCGAGAAATCCCTGAGGCAGTTATCTGGGATAGATTGGAAGTGAAAGACGAAGTTGATCACCTTATCCACCACCTACCAAGATTATTGGCCCGCCACTTCATCATCCTGTAGGACCTTTTGGCGGAAGAGGATCAAGAACACCTAAGGCAGCAAATCTTGCTGCGTTACGAAGAACGAACCAAACAGGAGGAGGAGGAACGAGACACTAGCCGGAGACGTACCCTTGGCAACCAACCATGATCACGTGAATGACCTGTAATGCACGTACGACCAAACAAAGACAAGAACCGAATACCATTCGGGCATGAAGCTGAGGAGGAAAGGATTCGGCGATCACTGAGAGCACAGGAGAAAGAAAATCGACGATGAAGATTAAGGCAAGTTGATAAGGAGTTGAATGAAGATTTAATTGAGATAGATCAAAGTGTAGAAGGAACAAATGCAAATCTTGAGAAGATAGACCAATCTATTAGTAGAGCACAATAGAATTTTGTGGAAGGAAGGGACGAAGGACCCTTCATCACCCCATACGTAGAAAAATATAAAAGCTGAGAAAATGAAAATGAATTGAGTGGAGAACTTGAGAACAACATCCAACACATTTGGGAGTTGTCCATATTGGACGACGATGAAGGGCTGAGGACTGGGAGATCTGAGCCCAAGACCCCTTGGCAGAGGGAGCACCGGAGTGGAACCTAGGAGACTCAAGGTGTTGAGGAGGCTGACGAAAGACGTGGGAGTGACTCGTACGTGGCCAAGAGTGCAAGTGATGCATCAAAACGTAACGGGAGAACCGGTCTAGTCGGGTCAAATACACAAGGAGGACAATGGGGAAGGATGGTGACTCTAGAGAGGAAAAAGCTGCCGAAGATTATGGGGAATGGGTCAGAAGATCCAATACGACATTGTAAAACATGTGAAACAATTTGGATAGCAAACGGACATGATGATCCGGATCACTGGCTGAAAGCATTTCCAACAACACTAAGAGAGTGCCATTGATTGGTACTCAGAATTGGACCAAGCACAAAGGGCATCATGGAGATTACTCAAGAAGGCCTTTCAAGACGAATTCAAATTCCCGAGGGAGGACAGTGAGATTGTAGCAGAAATCTACAGTACGAAGCAGGGAAAGCACGAGAATGTGCGCACATACAATTGGCGACTCAAAGACTTGTTGGGAAAATTGGAGGTTCAACCGGCCGATGGGCTAAAGAAGTGATGGTTCATTGAAGGCTTGCTTCTGTTGTTGAGGAAGAAGATGAAAGTCATGCCTCCATCGTCGTACGCTGAAGAATACAATCGAGTGATGGATATAGAAAGCAAAAACAAAACATCCTTCCGAGGGAAAAAGAAGATGGAGGATGAGGAGAGTATGGACGACAGCGACAGTGAATCCAAGACCGTACAAGCACTCATAAAATATATGATGTGAATGATGAAAGAATTGAAGGCCGACCAAGAGAGTATGAGGGAAGCACGAGAACTGTGGTGTACAAAGTGCAATGGGGAAGGTCACACGAAGGCGAATTATCCGAAGAAGTTATTCTATGATATCTACCAAGTGATGGGACATTTCGTCAAGGAATGCCCATACAACTTAAAAGCCAGAAGTGCACAAGTACTCTTCGCTCAAGGAGAACCGTTGACATCGCCGAACACACCACTAAAGCCCCAGTACAATAGCAATGCATCCCCTGGAGGTTATCGAAGCAATAAGAGTTCGAGGAACAAAATATAGTGCGACGGTAAAGGATGGCCCATGATCCAATGCCGAAAGTGCAACGAATGGGGTCACTTTGCCAAGGACTACCAAAAGGACCAAGGTTAGGGAGGAAGATTGTGTAAGTGGTGTGAACTAGGCAACCATGAAGATGGTGAATGCCCCAAGCAGAAGGGTATCCATATGCTGGAAGTAGAAGAACAAGAAGTACTGGCGATCACCAAAGTGCAAGCAAAGAAGGCAACCTACCCAGATCCACGTACGAGAAAACAAAGGATGAAGGAAGTAAAAGCCGAAGTGGAACTGGTGATGGTGAAGGAGAACAAAATATCTCTAGAGAAGCTAGAAACCTCTCGGCGGTCAGAGGCGGAAACCAACATCATACGACAGGTATTACAGACCACTGTACCGATTAAAGTAACTGACCTTCTCCAGACCTTGCCGTAGTTGGGACTGGCAATGAAAAACGTCTTCAGGGATGGCAAGCAATCGCGAGCGGAGGACGGAAGGCAAGAATTGGTACCTGTAATGTCCCTGTTTTGGAGATAGATTGATTTAATTAATTCAATTAAGTTGTCCAAATTAATAATTTTCCTTGTGGATAACTTAGTTGATTATTTTAATTAAAAGTATTAAGTTAATTATTTATAAAGTTATCGAATAAATTAAAATTAAAAGGTAACTTTATATTAATTAATTTAATAAAGTGACTTACTAAAATATTATATCATAAAAGTCACTTAAATAAAATAATGTTCTAGAAGCTTCATGAAGGGCTGGAGAAAAAGAATAAATAGAGGGGTTGCCTAAGCTTCTAATCATCCAGATTTGAAATTGATATTTGAAATTTATCTTGTGGAACCTAGGGTTTTTGCAGATTACTTCTTGATCATAGGAAATGAAAAAACTTCCTATTGATGGCAATTTTGAGGGTGTGAAATATCACTTGAATTATTGCAGCTGTGGGAGAGGATATTTCAGTCCTTTCACTTATGCTCAAAATTGTGGCCAAGGGCCAATTTTGTCATTGATTTGGAGATTCGATTCGAGACATCCACTGGATAGTTGGCAGAATTTTGAAGACAACGACTGATCTGGCAAATCCTAGTAGCTGGATTTGGCCTCTCAAAATCCTAGGCGCCTCTAGTTACCTGGGGCACCTTTCCTTGCCAGAGATAAAATATTTTTGATGTTTTTCACAATTTCCAATTTGCTTCTCTGTTCGATTGATCCAATGGACTCATTGATAGATTCACTATGGAGCTAGCAGGATTCTAAGCAAAAACGTCTTGGATGCACAAACCCTAGAAACAACATCTAGTAGCTCTAAATGATGGACGCCCCTGGCTAGCAGGGGCGCCTTTACTTGGCAGTGTTAGAATTTATTTTCACTTTTTCAACTTCCCTCCCTCATTCTCTGTTTCATGAACATCTTTTGCCATTTCTCGATCTGTGCAGTGCTTGAGGCCTTGAATCTAACACCTAGCAGTTTAGCATCCTCCATTAATGACCTTGGAGCTCCTATTTTAGCATTTGGAAAAAAAAAATAGACCCATTAAAGAAATACTGATCTTTTGACGATTCTAACTGGATCAACCTGATGAGGAAGTATTTTAAGCCAATCAAAATCAGTTTGAATCTCTAGAGTTAGACATTCTATTTTTAGAAATTTTCTATTTTAGAAAATTTGGCCAATATCCGTTTGAGAAGAAACCCGAAAAAACCCAAAAAAATTCTATTTTTTGAAACTTTCTATTGTTAGAAAATTACCTAAAATTTAGGGCCAAAAAACTGAGATTTGGGTTTTGTAGAAAACTTCGCTCTGAGCAGATCTAGATCCTTAGATTTTGAAAATTTTGAGTTTTTGACCAACATGCGTGGCATGCAAATTTTCATTTTTGACCTTTTTGACAATTTTTACAAGACTTTTACCGACTCTTTCAAAATGCCTTGATGAAGCAAAATTTTTAATTTGGGATATATATATATATATATATATATATATATATATATTGTTGAGTATCATGGGTGTTTTCAAAGGTCTGGCATATATTGATAGGTATGAGAGCACTGTGTTGGCATCATTTCCTCCATGGAGGTGTTACTTGCAACTGACATCCATTTTTAAAGGGTTTCAAGGCATATCTTACCTATGAGTTCATGATTTGTAAGTCCCATATTTTTTGGGTATTGTTGTTTTAGTTAATAGGGGATATTTTATGAACTTGGTTGTTCATATTTTGTGAAAATACTAAGTATCTAAGCTAATATAAAAATATAAAATTTTCAGCTGTGTATTCCCTATGTAATGTTCAATTTTTGAGTAGAAAATTTGTTGGCGTAATAACTAACACCTTTGGAGTGTAAGTTTGTACGGACAGCTATGCACACTACGTGATGAGTGCTCTTCAAATTAGAAGGGGAAGCTCCCTCTTTTGTTGGTATACGTTCTAAAAGTAAAGTAATCTAAACCTATCTTTTTCGACTCAACTGGAAGAGGCACAAGGTTAAAGAAACCAAGGACGTTGCAACTAAGGGTTTTCTCTGGTTTCACAGGTCTTAACTTCAACTAAAACTAAATACTTTAATCTGTCCAATTTCCTCAAGAAAACAGAGCATGAGGAAAAGGAGCAGGAATGGTTTTACACAATAAACTGGGTATAGATTCACAACGTGAAGGCAAGGTGGCACAACAATTTGCTTGGCTGAATAAGTTTATTATCACACACATCACACAATAAGCTTTAGGTACAAACTCTCAACATGAAGGCAAAGTGGCACAACAATTTACTCAATTTGAATAGGCTTATTGATAACAAAACATAAAGGATAGCCAACTAGGATAGTAAATTGCATAGGTGAGACACACGTACAATCTATGATCAAACTAGCCACTATATTTAACTAAGTTGAGCATTCACCATAATAATTGCATGAAACCCAAGTGGCATAACAATTCATTATCATAATAAATACTCGTGAACAGATACAAAATAAGCAATATTATAGGCAAGGTAGGCACAACATATATTATTTTCTCGTGCAAAAGTTATTTACAAATGAGCTGAAAGCTCTTATTTATAGATATCAAAGGTGTAGGCAATCCTAAAATCACCTTGAGTCAACTACAGTCCTGCAATGCATGCAAGATTTTATTACTAAACCCTAATAATGGAAACTATACAGTTAATTGGCAAGCTACCATCAGTTAACCGAAACATCTAATCTAAGTGGACAATGTGCAAGCATGCACGTCCTTATTGAAAGCAAGTTAACTGGAATACTACCATCAGTTAACGTAAAAACCTAGATGAAACTCCAAGTGAATGTAGATACTTCCAAGATAGACATGCCTGAGATGTGAAATGAGTTAACTTGGAAAGAAGTGTCAAGTTAATTGTCGTGCATGAAGTCTATCCCGAAAGGCTGGAATTGAAGTCTATTGGCCCTGATCTCGAGCAATCAACCCATCCACGAGGTTGTTGATTGCGTCAACTTCTGGGGAACTAAAGCTTCGATGAAGTATCCCATGCCTCACTCACATGTTGAGTCCTAGGGCCTTATAGATAGTAGGGCAATTCAATATATTAGCCGCCCAACTGGCCCAACTCGGATATAAGTGTTGGTGGCACGATTCAGCCTATGTAGCATGTCTTCTCCACTAGTGATTTGACATTGAAACTTGCCTTTAATCTTGGTTCCCTCATCAAACAATGTTGACATGACTGTAAGCTGATTCATCTTACAGCCAATGGTCTCACCATTGAAAATACCGTGAATGAGTGCTTGGAGCTCTGACTGAACGTCAGTAAGCTCGACATAGTCACCACCCACACGCTGATACTAGCATGGTAGTTGAGACACAAAGTTTCTCACATAACAGAGTGCACTGGTGACGTGCTCTCTGCTCTCAGCCAACTCTGCTGCTATTATTTCTTCTATCTTTGCCTTGAAGATCAACTGTGTCCTCCAAGTGTAGACAACCTCTTTATCTTCTGCATCTGTGACTGATTCATATGACAATCTCAGGTTAGCAATCAGGATCTCATCCCTAGGTCTACTAATAGCCAAGTCACGCTCCTCATCCTGAAGTTGTAGACGAAGCTCACGTGCATTGTACCGCAACTGGTATAACTCTGAAAGTACAAGGCGACCTCTAGTAACAAAATCCTCCCACTCATCTAACCGCTTGCCATATGCAACCAAGTGATCAAGTTGACCCTGTTCTGCTAGTGGTTCTAACATTGGTGGGAGTGCGATAACAACATTTCCTGTTCTATGCACAAGGCTAGAAATATACTAGTGAAGCTGCTGTATTTTAGCCTTAAGGGCTGACTTATTTTCTCCATCTTTCAACATTCTATCCCTTGCGCTATCTGTAGCAACCTGTAGGAGATCAATCTCCGTCTGGCGAGTACTTCTACCGAAGTTGATTGTAATCACTTCGAAGTCCTGAGCTTCCATCTTGTTCAGACTCTCATTCTCTGGAGGTGCGGCAGTCTCAATGATGATCTCCTTACCTGCATTCCTCTCAATGTGGACCTGTTTCTTGATCCTCTTGTCAGGCGCATCTTGATAAGCATGATCGAAATCTGAATGATCAAGCACATAAAATGGTTGTCTCCTCTTTCTTCCCAGCTGACTCTCAAGCCAAGATGAATCCCGCCTAATCCCATTGGAATGATCTGTACTAGTAATGGGAGGCTCTAAGGAAAGTGAATGCGTAGAGGTGTCACTGCGAGGTGGTGAGTCCAAGTCCAAATCGATGTGAATTGGAACTGGAGGCTGCTCTAGTGTCGGTGACGACATACGTGGCTGAACCTCAGGCTGCGGTGAACTCTAAACAACTTCTCTAATAGGCTCTACATGCGAATCAACAATATTTGCCTTTCCCTTTGAGTTATTAGGCACTAGATTCTTCTTAGGAGGATTACTCCTCTTCTTCTGCTTGGGTTTTGACGAGGAAGGTAGTGAAAATCCCACCAGTGGCGGCTCTGCTCTAGGCATGGATATCCTAGTCCTTCTGCTTTCTAGATAAAGCATACTATTCTGAATGACCCTGCTCGACCTCTCCTTCACTGATGAGAACTCTTTGGCATACCAATCAACTGTCGGCAGTGGTTGTCCATCAACCTGTTCTCTGTAAAACTGAGGAAGTGCATCTCCCTCATCCTCTGACAAACCTTCCACCTCTTTTGCCAAGAAGACAGATATCTACGAAAGAGAGAACCTGCTGTAGGTGCGTCTACGTACCTCGAAGTCATCCTCGCAATTCACCCAAAAGTCCTCCATTGTAGGTTTGTGATAAGAACGACTACCAAGGGGTGTTGCGTAATGACCCCAACGATCATATGTGCGTGTGTCAATCAGGTACTTGAGTTTGCAATTCTCTAACTCCTGCCCTACAACTTTAGCATCAACTGCTGTCTTGCACCAATATATCCCGAACTGCATAAGAAAGTTGGTAGCCTGTTTACGCTTGTGGCACAAACGTTTGTGAACCTCATACAACTGCCTTAGGAACTCCATGAATACTGTCTTATCCAAAGGATAGCATGGAAGCATAGCTACATTCCCTATGTATTCACAAACACGGATGTAGGTGTATGTAGGGAACTAAATGTACCAATCTGCCCAATCTTCCATTGTTGCTCTAGCAACTGCTGAAATGTGAACATGAAACTTCCGGTCCAAGTTTCTCATTGTATATGTCAAGAAAGCCTCCTGCACACGTTTGAAATGTCTTTCAGCCTTCATGAACTCGAGCTAATCATAGTAACGATAGACTTTTTGTGCACTGAGTATGCCCACTGTGTTCAACCCTCTAAATTGACCCTGATAGGCGATCAAGTACACGAGGTAGGAACACATATGAAATTGGTGCGCAACTAGGAAACCGGTGATTTGTTCGTGAATAGCATTGCTGATGAAGGATGCCCAGTCATAATGCTCTTGCCCAAAGATGATTCGACCAATGATATAGTACATCCATGGGTAGAATTTGTTTGCATCTGCATGACCTGAGACACGATTAAGCAGTGTAATCAGAATTGCATACTCATCTTTGTATTCACCACGACCTACATTGTTTGGAAACTTGGTCTTTTTCTGTTTCAGCCACCTCTCTGTCATCTTACTTTGACACTTATCCAATTCAGCATTGAATGCTTGCTCACTCTGACTCATAGAAATGACTAGGCCATCTGGATGTTGAGGAATACCCAGAATTCTCTTGATATCAAGGGATTTGAGACTACAAATGACACACCCATCTACTAACTGTATCTCCCATGCAACAAAATTGTAATGCTTAATACAAGACATTGCAAACTCTACGCGATGAACTGAGAAAGGAACGAAAGCGACTTCAAGTAACCCAGACTGCTGAATGTTCTGTGTCGATGAAAGGTAGCTTCGGTCAGATATAAATGATGATTGCTGATTGCATCATCATCATTTATATGTGATCGAAATTATCCTTTGATAATTATTTCTAGAAATAAGAATTTCGAATTTATGAGCATGAATAAAATTCGAAATATTAAATTAAATATTCTAAGTTTGCATTATGAAATCGCTGGAAGGTAATTCATATTGGTTATGTTAAAGCCACCTATTGGCATTGGTTGGTTGTAGGAGACCCGCGCCCTCAAGGGACACGTCCCATGAGAGGATGTGCCTCCACTTTGTGGAGACACGTCCTCTCCTTGGAGGCGCGCTTCTTCTTGGAGGTACATGTCTCTCCTTTAGATACATAACATGATTGAAAACATTGATTGGAGATATCGAAATTTATAAATGTTTTGCAATCAGCACATTCACAATACAAAAAATAAAATCGGACTTAGAATTCTTACACAGAATTTTCAGACTTAGAATTTCCAGAAAATTACAGTCATCTAGAAACATTACAGGTCTGATAAAGAGTTGTACATTAATTAATATCTGCAATCATATCAGCAACAAGGGCGATTCTATTCCAATCAGGTTCTTTTCATAAATCAGTCTATTAGCGTTGCATACTTAGAATATAGTTACAGCTATAGGTTGCATACATGTGCATATTCAGATTTCATGCTAAGGCTGCAAATTGTACTCAGAAAATCATTTGATAAACATATGCTGTAATGCCAAGAGTCATGGCAGTTCGATATCATCACTGTAGTGAACAATTTGATAGCAATAAAGGAGACACAAGTGCTGGTCTGAGATAGATATTATTGCATTTGTAACTATCATTTGTACTATGCATGGCAAGTGTTCAACTAAATGTCAACAAGCTGTAGCTGCACTGTGCACTCATAGTTTCTCATGTACTTGTATTTGAAAATCCAAAGAGAATATCATATTGCATTTAGATCTGATTATAGACATTGTAGAAGTGTTTTTAAGCATTCTATTTATCCTGTCTTTCTTTTCTATCAAGCAACATCAAACTAAAAATACTATATCAGCAAACAAAGTGTTTGACAAAATTTTAAGGGAACAAAGATGAGTTTTTGAGTCAGCTTAGGCTAGGCTCATCACAAATATTTAGGGTTCGAAGGAATCAACAAGAAATACACCCACGATACTGTTTTCATTAAAAGGAAGCTATAAATACAAGCGTTTATAGGCAGCAATTAGCATTAGGGAGTGGTAACAATAAGTTATGTCTTTTCAAAGGGTTATCTCTATTCAAAGAGATGCCTCTCTTCATAGAGGCAAGGAGATATAAAAGAGGGGGTAAGAAGTGTGTGGAAGGAAGAATAGGAAGGAATTGGGAATGAACATGAAATAAAAGTCAATTAGAAATCTGAGTACAAACAGCAGATTGAGAAAGGAATATCATTTGGAATATGGAGCAGATATCAAGAAGTATGTGTGAAGAAGAGAGTTCAATGAGAGATGTATGAAGACAAGGAATAAATCAATAATAAGGAAAGTCAGTTTAGTATAGTTACACACACACATATTATACGATTATGCAATAATGATGCTTTCAACAATTATTAATCCTTATTAGTAATTATTTATTTGATTAAATCTATTTGTTCCTCTTTAAACAATATATTTTGAATGTCAAAGACAGATTGAATAGCAAGGCAATTGGGATATATCAAACATAATTATTTGCACGTAGTAGACAAGGGCAAAACTCAGCATTTGTTAATATGTTTGCATCTTAGAATATAGTAGTCTTATATTTAGCAAGTATTGTGGTATATTGTGAATGATGATCTTAATGTATAATCTCTATGAATTTGGATATATTTATGTATGTCTTTTATCAATAAAATGTAAGGTTGAAGGAAGCAAGTTGGGGAGTGTAATGTCCCCTTTTGGAGAACCCTCCCATTCCTTCTTAAATCTGCTCTTATTTCCTTATTCTTAATCTGCCTTTCAAATCACATTCATTTCCTCCTCTTTTGATTCCACTTCCCTACCATGATGAAACATGGATATCATAATATAACAGATTAACAATGTACACATCAATAAACAATACTAAATAATAATAATAAACAATAAACAATAATAACAATAATGAACAATAATGACCAATCATGGGCAAGGATAAACAATAGTAAACAATAATAAACACTACTGATTCTACTCTTAATAGATCTCTGATCATATTAAATGGAGACAAACAATAGCAAATAAATTTATTGATCCTAACTTATAACTCTGAATATATTATAATTAGAAGCAAATAATAAATGCACCTATTGATCTATTCTATAAATTCTGAACATATTATAATTGAAAGCAAACCATATTTACTGATTCTACTCTATGGACTATGAACATTTTATAAGTTAAGCATGCCTATCGGTTCCTTATAATTTATCTTTGCAGATCAGCCCAAGCATATGCAATCTATCTTTATCCTTATATTTCTGATCCTCTCTCTGTAAGTGGCTAAATATCCTTAGTGTAGTCGGCCGTAGTCGGCCAAGTTAGTATAATGCAATAAAACTATAGTTTTAATGAGAATATTGGTTGACATGTACTCTCGGGTAATTAAGTCCCGATTAGTTGTAGCGGGCTGTTATGGAATGTCATGACGGTTGGTTGCTCAACCAACCGCTGAACGTTATATGTACTTCATTTTGTAGTCGGGAGGGATACACTATGATTGTTGTCATTATGATTATGATTCCATGATTGATAGCACGGATATACTTGAGATTGTACATGGTGATATTTACTAGATATGAATACAAACATCTTATGATTATAGCATATTGTAATGTTCTGTTCTGTATGTTACATATAGTTCTGTTTACTTCCTCTGTAGGTAGTACATTGATATAGACACTCGCAAAGGTAAACATTTGGCGCCGTTGCCTAAGCGGACCAGGGAAGCACTCAGTGTAATGGCAGCATAATGGGCCGACTAGAGGACGAACCCATAGTAACGAATACTTGTCCACATCCTCTTTCAGATTGCAATACTTCCGTCATGGTACGAAAAAATCAGTGAATACTTGTCCACATCCATGTTCCCCAAGGAGATGGCACCGGCAGAGAAGAGAAAACTCGTATTGAAAAGCAAAACATTTCAGCTAATTAATGGATTGCTATACAAGATGGGGTCCGACCAGATCCTCTGAAGATGTGTTATAGAAGAGGAAATACCAGGGGTATTGAAGGAAGCACATGAGGGTTTGGCTGGCGGGCATATGGGACCAGATGCCACGGCGAGAAAAATTCTTCTAGTAGGACTATGGTGGCCAACGATGCACACAGACGCATGGGAGTGGGTGATAGGATGTGATACTTGCCAGAGAGTGGGAAAACCCTTGAAGTGGGACTTTATGCCACTCTATCCATCCTAGCCTCAGGAGTTGTTTGAGCGATGGGGATTGGACTTTATCGGACCACTGAAAGTGAGTCACCTACACCAGTGTCGATACATCGTGGTGGCGACATAATATCTCACGAAGTGGGCTGAAGCACGAGCATTGCCAGATAACACAGCCCAGAGCACAACCAGATTCATCTACGAACAGATAGTGACACGGTACGGGATCCCAATCCAAATTACGAGTGATCAAGGGGGACACTTTGTGAATCACGTCATCCGACTGATGACAACAGAGTCGGATATTTCACAACCTATCTAGCCCATACTACCCATGAGCCAATGGCCAAGCAGAATCTACGAATAAGGTACTAGTGGCAATTATTCACAAGTCTTGTGGTATAGAGGAAGCCGATTGGGAGGAGAGGCTACCAGCCGTCCTATGGGCATACCGTACGACATACAAAGTAACAACGGGACACACACCCTTGTAGTTGATGTATGACTAGGAAGCAGTAGTACCAATGGAATACATGGTACCCAGCCTACGGATAGCCATAGACAATCGGTTAGGAGATACGAAGAGTTTGAAGGAACGGTTGTACAAACTCAACAAACTGGACGAGTGGAGAGTGATGGCACAATGGATCATGGAAAATATGCAATGGATAAGGAAGCATTGGCATGACAAACACCTCCGACGAATGAACTTCTGGCCAGGACAATTAGTTTTGAAGTATAACAGCCGTAACGAGATCAAACCAGGGAAGTTCAAAGTACGGTGGTTAGGACCGTTCAAGATCAAAGAAATATGCGACAATGGGTCTATAAAACTCGAGAATTTGGATGGATCACCCCTACTGAGTGCAATCAACGGATCTAAGCTAAAGATATACCAAGAGAGGAAAGAAAAGGAACACATTATAGCCATCAATATGCTCGGATACGCCACCAAGGAAGATTGGCCTGTGCAGATAGAGGCACCAAGAGAGCAAGACTGGGGTTTGGGAGGCCCCGGATACGCAGGAGAAGAAATCTGGGTAGGCAAGAACTAGATAATGGAAGAGAGATTGGTAGAAAAGAAAGTGGAGGGAATTGCAGTACCATGGATAAACAAACACCTAACCAATGCAGTGTTCGGGACACCTGCACTATGGAAATGAATGGGTGGACATTGAAGTTACGTCGCACCATACAAAGGCATATGAAAAGGGTATCTAGCAAAAGAAATAGATGAAGAGGCACAGAAGGAGAAGGAAGAGCAAGCGGCAAGAGAACCCCAACCTAAAGAGAATGACGAAGAGAAGGAAGATTGGGATGATGACCAATGGGAAGAGTACTTCGAAAAAACGGCTCCTTGTCTCAAAACTGTGATCATGACAGAGGGCAAGTTCCTATCACATGTGGACAGGTATACAGAGGAAATACTGCAGCTAATGAGAAGAGAGAGAAGGAAGGTGCCGAGGGTAAGGAAGATAGCAACAAAAGATGGACTCTGGAAAATAATACCAAATCTAGCCGGACCTCCCACAGTAGAAGGAGAAGATGTTACATGGTACCAACAATACGGAGGAAGGGATGTCGACGGCCGATATAAAGGTACTGGTCCTGCTCCCTTGCTTGATAAATGGTTTGACGTTCAATTCATAGGGACTTCTTGTGAAGAAGAATGTTATAAAAGATTTCCGCATACGTGTAAATGGTATTATGCATCCAAATTAAAAGTCAGAGAAAATGAAGGAGTACGAGGAAAGAAGAGAAAAAGAAATAAGCAGGAAGGAGAAGAAGAGAGACGAAAAGAGAAAAGAAGAGAAAAATGAGGAGAGAGAAGATGGTGAAAATAGAAAAATATTAAAAATATCAAAAAGAGAAAAAAATAAATTAAAAGAGAAAAAATTGAAGAAAAAGAGGGAAAAAGAAAAACAAGGCGAAAATAAAAGAAGTAAGGTAGAATTATTAAATGGAACTAGAAAAAATAAAAAATTAATAAAAGTGGTGACGCCAGCTAAAGGGAGAGGAATAAAAATTAAAATAAAAGTTGGGGCTAAAGAGGAGGTCGTATGGCCAAAGGAAAAAATAAAAATCTTCAAAGTGAAAAGAGACATAAGTTCGGCCCAAGATAAGGGCGTACGGCCACATAAACCACTAGAGCGGAGGAAACAACAGGATAGGCGACTTCAAAAGCAAAACACAGGGATTTACATCGTACGAATTGTGATAGACAGAGAAGCTCAATCCGTACGGCATCTCCATTGTCTTCGAATCGCACAACATTCAGAGAGTTTGCAAACCGTACAGAAGTGTCTTTCACTGGCAGAGGTTCAAATCGTATGGCAGTGGCTTCCACTCGCAGAGGTTCAAATTGTACGGCATTGTCTTTCACTGGCAGAGGTTCAAATCGTACGAAAGTTTCCTTCCCTGGCAGAAGTTTCTCAAGTAGTAGGCATCCCTGTTCATTGGTAGAGTCACAGATCGTACAACACCACCTCTCCCTGGCGAAGACTTTTGAAGTTGTACGACATCCCTGTTCACTGGTTGAGTTACGGATCGTACGACACCATCTCTCCCTGGCAAAGACTTTTCAAGTCGTACGACATCCCTGTTAACTGGTTGAGTTACAGATTGTACGACACCATCTCTCCCTAGTGAAGACTTTTCAAGTCGTACAGCATCCCTGTTCACTGGTAAAGTTCCAGATTGTACGACATACTTCACTGGCAGAAGTTTTTCAGGCCGTACGGCATCAACTTCCACTGATAGAGGTTTTTCAAACCGCACGACAGCACCCTTCACTGGCAGTAGTCTTCCAAACCGTACGGCAGCTTCAGAACCTATAACAATTACAGTCTTTTCAAAAAGTTCGAAAGTCCCAGGTTTTCTTGGTATGGCGGTTACTGAAGTCAGACAGTTTCGACAACCGTTTAGAAGTAAATAAAGTTGGCCGAGATTGCCAAGCCGGCAATACAATGGACAAGGGAAAGAAAGTTGTGTAGCCTAAGCCAAAGATAGCCTCGGCAGGAAAGAAAAAGAAAATGGATGCAGATGTTGAACCGATGTCGTTGAAGAATTTAACTGGTAACGAGTGCAAGCAGTGGTGGCAGAGCACAACTGATGACCACACATTGAAGATTGCACTACAACATGCTCGAGTGGATAAAGCCGTCTTGGTGCCATTTTTCAATTCACGAGAATTTGAACCTTGGCTGAGAGCTATGGTGGAAAATTATTGTAGGCACTCCCACAAGTCGGTGATAGATTACAGAGGCTGTCCGGTTATAGTTTCATTCTGGCCGTAGGATTTTGAGCGAGTCTTCGGCGTTTTAGCCACAGGGATTGGAGTTAATAAGCCAAAGAAGATGACACAGCAACATAAGGAAGTCCTAATTAAGCAGGTGTGCCGAAGCAATTTAACACCAGAGGAGAAAGATACTATATGGAACACCGGCAACAGGGGCCTTCGAAAACACTATTTGGCTACAGCCGAATGGAAGTGCGTATTGAACTTGATGAAGTGCCGACTTACAGGTGCCACCCGAGCGTCCGACATTGCCATATGGATGGTAAATTACATGGTGGGACTGAGCATTAGCCGAATATATAATTGGGCACGGTTACTTACAAAGCGGATGTGAGAGTTTCTGTCCCAGCGACATAAGGCTTTTTACATGACCCAGCATGCTATCACTCTGTTCTTGGATGTTGTACACACACAAGTATCGAAGGGTAGGTGGGGCCGATTGCAGCCACTCAAACATCTCGACCCAGGATTACCAACAGCATTCTATTGGACGACATCGGAGCTCAAGCAGGCTGGAGAGGACTCCATGACAAGAAGGAAAAGGAAAGGCCGAGAAGCATCCACAAAAGAAGAAACATCGGCACTAAGTGGGGAGGAAGGAGACCATATTGAGGTGTCTTCCTCAACCTCAACAAGGAGCTCGTCGGAGGATGAAGAAGTGTCACTGGCCGTAGGTGGGCGAAACAAAATGGAGGTGGCAAAAGCAGTTCCGTTTCAACCAGTATGGTTCACATTGCCAGCACCGCTAGCAAGCCAGGAAAGCGCACCCACGGTCACCTTCACACTCCCAGCATCCTCCATTGGTGGCGGACGCACATTGAGAGTGGCAGCCGCAGTACCTGGTGCATTGCCAGGATGGGCACCACTAGGAGACGTGACCACCATATCTTCGAGTTCGGCAGCTTTCGACGCCACAATACCACCACCAGGATTCACAACACTGATAGGGTCAGCAGCCATACAGCCAAGACCGACAGTTGCAGTAGAGACAGTGCCAAGGGTGGCAATAGAGGGGATGCCAGAGACATCACCAACAGTTTCCACCGAGCCGCCAAAAATCTCAGGGACTTGGGGAACCATCACTCCCCAGGAGCAAGTCCCCTCCGCTACACCACCAGAAGCGCTAGGAGTGGCCCAGATCGATGATTGGTTAGGAGCGTACGGCCTGAGAGTAGAGGTGGCTAAGACACCTGATGAGAACTTTCCAGAAGGGTTGGGGGGTGATACGAAGGTTGCAGGCTCAGCCATTCAGACACAGGGGAGTGACACGGTGATGAACATACCAGTGTAGCCAGTGGCAAAGGAGGTATATCAGCAGCCGCCAGTGAACACAGAGGAGATGAATGTAGTAGAAGAGCCAGTAGAGGAACAAAGAGGGGTGGGGAACCTTCCCTCAGAGGAGGAGGCACCTTACCAGGAAGATGACGAGGATGGTGAGTCTGGAGGGTATGTGGTAGAGATATCACAACTGGATCCATCAGATCCCTTAGGGACCGTGCAGAGATATGTGGAGGAGCTCCAGCACATGGGGAGAGTCATGATGCAAGTGGGGCACATTTTGAAGGAACTTAAGATTGGCCAATCTCCATAAGTGGGCCAGGAGGTACAATGCCTTAGAGGGTTCGTACAGATGGGATGTAAGGCGGAGTTCGCTCGCATTTTTACCAGCCAAGGTTGGCCTACAAATGAAACTACAGCCATGCTCAGAAATTGGCGAGGCAACCCACCAAGGATAGCAGGAAGGGATGCGAAAGTTATAGAAAGCCTTTATCACATTGAGCTTGCCTTCCAAGATGTCTTCTACAATGTAAAGAAGCAGATACTGTTTGCTGAGTTGGCGGTAGTAGGAAAGGTGGAAGCCTATCACATGCTACAAAAAGTGAAGGAGGAATCGGCCATGACCATAAAGAATCTCCAAACTCAGCTAGCAGACCAGACTTAGGCGTTGGATGCACAGGCAAAACAGATAGCCACCTTGGAGGCTAGAGTGAGTAGTTTGGAGGAAGGGAACTGCCAGAGGGAGGAGTTTAGATAGAGGGAGGAGGAGACTCAGAAGCAAGAATAGATGTGGAGCAAGAAAGTCAAAACATTGGAGGACCAGTTGCAACCACAAGTGTGGAGGCAAACAAAGTCAAGAGCCAGCTGATGGAGGTAGCCCACATGGTGAAAGCTGCGAGGGAATGTGAAATTCTTGCCGATCACCAGCTTCGAGTACGCATGGAGGAAGTCAAGTGATTGAAGGACCAACACTCTTCTGCTGCTACTCCCACCTCATCAGTTCATCCAAGGAAGTCCTCACTCCCCCCTTCCTCTCAATAAATTTTGAACAACGTCATTTCCCATTTTTGTTATCTTGTCGCTTGGAAGGCGACCTATTTTGTGGGGGGGATGATGTAAGTGGCTAAATATCCTTAGCGTAGTCGGCTGTAGTCAACCAAGTTAGTGTAATGCAATAAAACTATAGTTTTAATGAGAATATTGGTTGACATGTACTCTCGGGTAATTAAGTCCCGATTAGTTGTAGCGGGCTGTTATGGAACGTCACGACGGTTGGTTGCTCAACCAACCGCCAAACGTTATATGTACTTCATTTTGTAGTCGAGAGGGATGCACTACGATTGTTGTCATTATGATTATGATTCCATGATTGATAGCACGGATATACTTGAGATTGTACATGGTGATATTTACTGGATATGAATACAAACATCTTATGATTATAGCATATTGTAATGTTCTGTTCTGTATGTTACATATAGTTCCGTTTACTTCCTGTGTACGTAGTACATTGATATAGACACTCGCAGAGGTAAACACTCTCTCCTTCTCCCATTTCCATCCATGCCTTGCTTTCTTTTATAAAATCTGAATTTATAGCTTCTCCCACTTTGGAGAAGAGGTGCGATCATTTAGAAAGAGTCATGCTCTTTTGTTAGTGAGCACTTATGGAAAGTTACACCTTTTCAATAATATTTCTTAACCGCTGCCTTAGGGGTTGCTTTATTGTGGACGGGTTTTTTCTTATTGATATTAAATGTTTCTTGAAAATATATTTATTATTATTGTTTTATATTTTATTTTATTACAATTAATTTTTCATATATATTAATAATTCAATATTTATTTTATTATTTAATTTTGTCAATATTTATATTTATAATTTTGTATATAATAATTATAATTATAATATTAATTATAATGGTGTTTTATATCCTCGTATCTTTAATATTTATTTTATTATCATTTAAATTATTAATATTTATATATTTATAATTACAATGATGATATTTTCTTTTATAATCTTATTATGTATTTTGTTATTTGTTTGCACTTATCTGTATCTTCGGGTGTTCTAATTTCGGGGACATGATAGGGAGATGCAATTTACAAGCTCTCGCATGCTAAGTAGCCCACCCCAAGGGTGGAATTATCTTGGTCTAGATGTTCTTGCCGCTTGGGGCCAAGAGGTAAGTTGTCTTGGTTCGGATGCTACGCTCTCTTGGGCTTAGATGGGTTGAGTAGTTTATAGGCACCCTTTTCAAGGCCTTCCTATCAAGCCAAACTATGACCAATTGTTAGGATGGATTCAGGGAGTTTCAATCATAAGAAGGATGGACGAGGCAACATGGATAGGGAAAGCAAATACAAGTGTATCCACTAAGTAGGCCACCTCAAGGATGGAATTGTCTTGGTTTGGACGTTCTTGCTACTTGGGGCCAAGGGGCAGGTTGTCTTGGTTTGGACACTGTGTGCCTTTGGGCTTAGATGGATAGCTTCGGGTGAACTTATCATGCTTCTTGTTCAAGTCCTATTATGATTAAACTTCCACTATGCATTATGGATATTGGTAGTTTATATAGTCTTGAAATAGTTATTCCTGCATAGTTTAAATAGATAAGACATTTATTATATATGGATTTGATCATATGAATTATATTTCCAATATTATCTAACATGATTGCAGGACCTAAACCAAGAATTATCTTGCTTGAAGTATTTAAGTGGTTAGTTATAACTCTGACTACATTGAACTTGTGATTCTAGGGCAAGATATAGGGCCATCCAAAAAGGGAACATGACCATAGTAACGAGACTCGGACTCGGCTCAGACTCCGCTAGGGCGACTCGACTCGGGACTTGGGGACTCGGGACTCGGACTCGGCGTAGACTCGGCAAAATGAAAAAAAGTTGAAAAAAACCTAGAAATTTAGAGATTTTAAAGGATTTAAAACTTGTTTCAAGCACCCTTTATTGAATACAACACAAATAAAAGCAAATTTGATCACATACACAAGTATACAACGCTCACATAAGTATAAAGTACACAAATTGTAGTTGCGCTGCTGAAGGAAATAGCATACTTAGATATATAGATTATAAAACTAGTCAAATGTATACAAAAGTCATGGAATATGAAATCCATAACATCAAATGTTCCATACAAATATGAAATATCAAAACAATAGCTATGACTCTATGACTCTATGGCATAGTGGAGCCAACATCCTTCCTACGAAGGCGTCTAACGCTCCTGGATGATGTTGCAGCTGCAGCCATAGTCTCTGCCTCTGTCTGAGTCTCCATGCCACTCTCACCAACAACAGCTATGTCTCCTCGTGCTCTAGCCTCCTCCTCAGCCATGGCTACAACCTCAGCCTCTCTCTCTGCCTGGTCCACCCAATCAAGGTCCTCGTCACTAAAGACTGCATCTGTAGCCTCAGTGGTCCACTCAGACTGTGGATCAACCTCATCTAGATTGATCGGGGTGTTGTCGTGGTCAAAAAGCTTCCTATATCTGAGCCGAAGGTTGTAATGAACATAGACCAAGTCATTCATCCTCTCCACTGTCAATCTATTGCACTTTTTGGAGTGTATGTTCTCAAACATACTCCAATTGCGCTCACAACCAGATGAACTGCATGGCTGGCTCAATAGACGAATGGCAATATTCTGTAGGTTCCGTGCATCAGAACCAAACAACCTCCACTAGCTATCTGAGATGAGAAAAAGAAACAAAATCAATCTCATTTCAAGTTTCAAGTTCAACATTTAATAATAAAATACAATATAAAAAGATGACAATTATGCCCTTAAATATATTTTTACCTGGTAGTAATGTTGTCCTACTGTCTATGGTCATTTGACGTGCAAAGAAGTCTCCTCGTGCCTTATTGAAGGCATCTATCTCCTGCACTATCTGTGTAGTAACAGCGGGCAACATCTGCTCTATCGTCGAGTAGAGCCCACTAAGAATTTCTCTATCTCCATGGCTATCACGGCGGAATTGGAAGGCCGGATTTAGGAAACATGCGGCTGCATGGATGGGCCTATGAAGTTGGTTTTGCCATCTCCTATCAATGATCTCCCAAATGGGACGATACTTATCCTCAACTCCACCATAGACTGATCTAATGGCCTCTTTGGCCCTATCCATGCCCTCATATATGTATCCCAGTGCGGGCTTCTCCCCATCTGCAACTCGTAGGAGAACTAGCAAGGGCTCAATAAACTGCAAAGTGCAAACATGTTTCACAAATAAGTGTGAATGAAAATAAACAAATAAAAGATATGATTAAAAATTAAAACATAATAAAGAATTAAATTTTACCTTCACAATCTCCTCCACTGGTGTCCAAAACCCTTGCTCATCAAAAATGCAATTAGCCACACCAATCCCTGCAGTGCTTGTAGAAAACGATGAGGAAGACCACTCCTCACCAACAAACATGCGCCTTAAGGCTGCCTTTGACCGAATCAAGGATTGCAACGTGATAAAATTAGTTGCAAACCTAGTGATGCCAGGACGAGACAACTCCCTCAACCCCGTGTATTGCCTCATAAGGTTAAGCACCCATGTGTGATTGTATATAAATTTGCAAATGTTTCTACCTGCATCCACACATGTTTTGATCCATGGGAGCTTGCCAAGATCCTCCATCATGAGGTCAATGCAATGGGCGGCACATGGAGTCCAAAATATAGTAGGGTGCCTCTCCATCAATAATCTACCAGCAGCAACATAGTTTGCTGCATTATCTGTCACCACTTGCACTACATTCTCTTCCCCCACATCAACTATCACCTCCTCTATAGCCTCACACAGATATGTGGCATTTTTGAATTGGGCAGAAGCATCAATGGACTTAATGAAAACGGTGTCACCTGAAAGAATAAGCAAAACCAGTTATTCAATAAATTAAAAAACAAAAATCAGCCATATTAAATTATTAATCACTAAATCAAATTCAAATTTCAATGCATTGAGGGAAGTACAATTACCTCCGGAGGACACTAGAAAATTAAGCAGCGTCCTATTTCTCCTATCGGTCCAACCATCAGTCATGATGGTGCAACCAATCCTCCTCCACTGCTCACGCTGCTCCTCTAATTGTGCTTTCACATCTGCCACTTTTTGACTCAAAAGTGGGCCCTTTAATTCATCTTCAGAAGGGGCTTTGAACCCCGGCCCACATATGGTTATGGCATCAACCATGTTTTGCCAAAAAGGTGACCTAAAACATGTCATAAATAAATTAATAAGTTACTTACATAAGTATTGTAAAATGAAAAGTTTTAAGATTTTAACTGCACTAAATTTGAATTCGATAATGAGATACATCTAGATTCTAAAATAATAAATTTTAAAACAATTAAACAAAAAAGAATTACCTGGCTACATGGAAGGGAATGGTGCAGTAGTACCAAAAGTCTGCAATTGTCTTTTTTGCTGCATCATGTACATCCTTGTTCCAACCCATGCTCTCAAGCGACGGTTGGGAACCAGGAGTAGTGCGTGGTACAAAATATGAGTCCACCCTAGATTTACGAACTCTAGGGCCAATAATACTGCCACTACCACTAGCACTAGCAGTACTAGCGCCACCAGCAGTAGGAGTATGCACAGGGATAGCTGGTGCAGAAGCAGTACCACTAGCACAAGCACTAGCACTAGGACGGTATGGAGGTATGGAAGAAGCATCTCCAACAGCACCAAGTCCATGTCCAACTCCCAAACTCACCAATTCATGCTTCTGTTTTTTTTTCATCTCTTTTTGCAATTCAAAAGTTTCTAATTGCACCTGCACTTCACGGACAGCCTCAGGAGGTGCTATAGGGCATCCCGCTGCATCATGGATGGGTATGCGTGCAATATGGTATTTTAATCGATTTATGCCTCCATGATATATTGTTTTGCAGTATTTACATTTTGCTTCCCCTTTTTTCATTCCGGGAAAGATTTCAGCATGTTTCCAAGCAGGGTCTTTTCTGCCTGGGGTTTGAGACATTGTGAAAATAATAATATGTTTTGATTTGCAAATGAATGTGGCTGCACTAACAAGTAGGGTTTATAAAATTATTTATATTGCAAGTAGGGTTTGTAAAAAAAAAATGCAAACTAAAAAAAACAATGATTTTTCAAATTACAATGAATTATTTGTTAAAAAAACACAAAAAAAACCAATAAAAATCAAACTTACCTCTTATATTTGGCTTGGAATGCAATGCAAACTCCTCCCAATCACTGGTAATGAGCTCTCAATGCACCTCCTTGCTGTTATGAAGCTTTCCAAATGGTATGTGGCCCTGTATTTGTCTTCAACAGCTTGCTGGTTGCCCTCTCTTCTCCTCCTATTTTTCCTCACAACTCTCTCTTTTCCTCCTATTTTGCCAAATGAATGAAATGAGGTTGCTTTTAGGGTTGGGGAGATAATATAACACAAAAAAAAAAAAAAACTTAAACATGAGTTTTTATGTTTTTTATGCACTTTTTCTGTTGTTGTCGCCGGCCGCGTCCAGGGCTCGAGACTCACCGGGAAGCAGCGAGTCCGGCGCGTCCGGCGAGTCCGGCCAGGACTCGGTCGGACTTGGCCGCGTCCGCGTCCAGGCTCCCAGGACCCGGCCAGGTGTGCTTGGCTCGGGACTCGCCGAGTTTGGGCGCTTCCGGGCGAGTCTCATAACTATGACAATCTTCCATATCATGGTGTCATAAGGAAAATATGTTTGCACTTGACCTTTTTGATCAGATACTTGGCACATTGTGACTCTGGTTCCTCATACTTTGGTGCATAACATCAAATCCAATATGAAATCTAGGTTGCTTATACCATTGCAACATGATTTTCATCCATCCCCCCTCTCTATCCATCTCTCCATCATACTTATGTCCTTTACATCCATCTTCTCCCATGTTCTTTTATCCTTCTTCCTCCAATCCTCCTATCCATTTTGAGAGCACACTCGTGTTCTTTGAACTCGCCTATCCTCTTGAGGGGGAATACCATTACCTCCTCATCATCTTTCCTCATCCTACCAATGACTTGGGCATCATGCCACTAGTCCTCATCCATTTGTATCCACTATGTTTTATTCTTCTTTGATACAATTCCATTGCTTACAGTTATGAGGTCATATCAAAGAGGGCCAAAATGTAGACACCTAAATTTGTCCATACTCAACCACACTTCACCTTACCTTATTCTAGCCATTAATTAAATAAATAATCATTATTTATTTAATTAATTTATCCTTTACCTTTATCCTCCAATTAAGTGCAACTTTATCTTTCAAATCCTCCAATTAAATCAATTAATTAATCTCTACTTAATTAATTGATTTAGGCTAATTAACCTTCATTACCATTTGCATCTCACACATGTGAAGCCACCCTACCTCTTACACATGTCATAAGATAGCCACCTTACCTCTCTCACTTGTCTCTTTCATGAGCCTCCCTATGTGTGTGTACACGTACACCGAAGACACATGTCATTCTCATGCTTCCATTTTGGACACTTGTCACAAGGCTGAGCCCTTAATCCATGCCCTCACTCTCATTCAATCCTAGCCATCCATTAACCGTTTCATCTTGGCCATTGATTTTCTCACGGAAAATCTAAATGAAGGCCTTTACTCTCACTTTTATCATCTTCTACCATCCTAACTACATGTTGTCCTATCTTCTACCCAATCCACTCTTATCATAACATCATGCTGCTATTATAAGCAACCACATTCTATCCAACAACAACATCAAAAAAGAAAATCAAGTGGAAAATTGGGTGCACTTCACTTTGGCTCAATCCAAGGAGCAAGATGAAAAAACTATATGGTTCAGTTTATTGTTTTATCTTTTATGTTTATTAACTTTTATCATTTCTTGATCTTTAGGTATCACTGGTCATTAAGTCAATATCTTTCAAATTATTCATTTTGTAAATTAAATAAATCTTATAATTAAACAAGCTTTCTGTTGTAGATGTTATTAGGGGAAGTATTGTGGCTTTGCACACAATCCTTCATGCTTACTTCATAGTCTTTAACCTTTATTTTCTTTCAATTCAATTCTACTTCAATTAAGATTTTCAATCTTTGTGTTGAATTAAAAATTGTAAGTGTCATTTAGTTGTGTTAAATCATTTTCTATAGTAGATAGCTTTCATATATAAAATCTCATCTAGTGCATACGTGTTGAATTGCCTTGTACCCTAGCCTGAAAACAGTAAGATAGATTTAATATTAGTTAGTTTGCATTGCATATTTGAAATCCTTAGGTTCGAAGCCAAAAAGGGAGCTTCCCTTTATAATTTGAAGAATAGTTCATACAAACTATTCTATTTTGTGTCACACTAATAGCTTTGAATTAAAATGGTAACTGTGATGTACCACACTCCGTTGATGATATTTTCACTGAACTTGTAGGACTGATTTTTTGTTTAAGTTTGCGTTTTCTCTTATGCTTTGATTTTGTTTGCTAGAAATACTAGAATGATACATAAAAAGCATATGCATACCATGAAAGCTTCAAATAAACTAAGCTACTGTAATAACTTGAGTACATTGCTCATTTCACTATCTAAATATAGTTTCTTCATTACATAATAAGGAGCTTACAACATATGACTTACATCAGATTAGAAACTAACTACATGAAAAACCACACTTTAACTTACAGCCATACAGCACTGTGAATAGTGTTTTGCTACAGTAGTAAACCCCACTAATTTGCTCACACCCGCTGAAATACAAACTTCTCCCACCAAAATCCGAATTGGAAGGCTTCCTAGGGCAAGGGCGCCCCCTTTGGGTGAAGTTGCAGCCACACGAGATAGGCGTTTTTCTTAATATGTGCTGATGAAACCCTCAAGAAAGGGCGGCTGGCTGTAGCATCTCCAAACAACTCCAAAACACCACAAAAAAGTGAGCAGCTCCTGTGCAATCGTGATTGGTGACAACGGCAGCCCAAACCACTCAAAACCAAGTTCAAACAACCTGCAAACAACAACGTAGATCTCCAAAAGAAGCAACAAATAACAGATCAGCAACCTTAAGGTGGTGTTTCACACCCTCAAGCAGCTCCAAACAAAGAACCAAGCCCCACCAGGCTCACCCACTGCAAGAAATCAGGAAACCCTAGCCTCCTTCTTCCTCCACGCTTCACTCCAAAGTTTTCTTCAAGAAAAATGATCATCTAATGAAGAGGGTCGAACTTTCTCACTTGCCTTTTATAAATTAACAAAGGAAACACTATTCATTAAAGTGAGCACTATTCACTTAAGTTATAATTTTTTCCACTTTGGTAATGAATAGTAACTTTAAAATATAAAGTGACCTCTTCATATTAAAGACACATGGTCCCTAGGCCGAGGATGGTGAAATAAAAGGTGAATATCATTAAATTAAGCACTAGTATCACGCCAACGCAACAATTCACTCTGCCACCATACTCCGGAGATCAACACTGAGGTTTGACGACCAAGTGCCCGTCCAAGTGACCCTCTATCCCGAACCATTAGCCTACGAGAGTCGACATGATAGGCTAATCCACTGACTTCCGAGTGTCTAATTAGAAGGGGACATCGTAGTAACACAATCTTGTGATCCAATTTCTCTCAAGGATAGCTTGTACACATGTCATTTGTTACTCATTATTCAGCTCTCAAGATTCAGATGCAAGTACATTTGAAGGAATTGATATGTGCAGTTCTAGCATGGTTCCCATTTGTCTTTTATGTCAAAGATTCCTTTCTCCAGAAATAACTAGATGGTGTCATGTCCCCGAAATTGTTACACCGAATATGAAGTATTGAGACAAAAATAAATAAACCAAATATCAAAATGATAACTATGTCTCAAATAAATAAATAAATAAATAATAAAATATAAATATATTAGCAATCTTATTATAATTACAAGCATCAAGATAATGTTACAAATATAAATTAAAGAGATTTAAATTATCATTTATAAGATTAAATTAAATCATGTTATGTGTATCATTGATAATATTATAATATTAAAATTGTATCATATGTATCACTGTTAATATTATAATATTAAATTAAAATCATGCTAAGAATAACCTTTTAATATTATTTTATTAATATATGTTTTCCTGATTATAACCATATTATTAAATAATAGAATAACTGATATTATAAATAAACATTAACTAATAAATATAAACATAGACTATGATTATACCCTAATTACTAACAAGCCACAAAAAGCAGCAATCACAATTTGTAAGGAATTGGCACCACAAAGAAAAAAAGTCACACCACATAAGAAGACACGATCCTCCACACAAGTTGCATCGCTTCTCCAAAAGGGAAGATATATAAGGAAAAACGTGGCTAAGAGGAGAGGGAAATTAGGGATTAGGATGAGGAAAGTAGAAATAATAAAGAATAAAATACATATTGCATACTGTCAGGCAGATATTCCTATATTGAGATCTGCTAAAGATATAAATATATTCAGAAATATATAAGCAGATTTAAAAAAAGTATATATAGATTTAAAAGAAATATAAAGGAACATTAAAATGGAGGAATATGTAAATATATTTTAGCAGCAAACCATCATAAGATGAGGAATTTAAGGGAATGCCTCTGCAGAATAAAAAGGATATCACTGGTTGGAAATAAAGGGATAGATAGAGGATCGTGGTGGAGGAAGTTGAAGGAAGGCAACTAAGAAATAAGGAAACATGGGAAGACACAATAGATCAGGTGATGTATTCACTTAGCAATAATATTTAGCATATTTTGAATATAAGAAATAGATATTGCTAATCTGATTATTGATATAATGCTTTCTTTAATCTTATCATAATGAGAATCATTCTAGGAAATAATGAACTTAAAGAATCATTGATACATGAAAATATATTTGATTATAGGCATGAAATAGATCTTGGATGAATGCAAATATATCTGATTGTGTAAAGATTGTTTTCTCCGTGATTGGTACCCTCTTAGGCAGGTGAAGTAGAGTCCAAGATGTTCGTAGGCCAAGGAACGGGTTAGACATAGAGAGGTGGGGGTCTTGTTGGTGTGTGTTTTGAATACGCCACCATACACAGAATAAAATGCCCAAGGACACTTTATCCTCTCTTGAAAAGTAATTGCAAATACCTAGAAGATAATACAATGACTCCAATGTTTCTTTTGGCCAGGATATGACATATGGACAAGGTCAGTGGGCGTTGTGATTTGCTGGTAATCACAAGGGGGACTTACGTAAAATTCATTTCACGAGTTGAGGACTTAGGCGGTTTTATCGTTGAAGCTCTTTCGATGGGTATTTCAGATATTCCAAAAAAAGGGCAAAAGGATAAGGGTTTAGAGATCTAAACTACGCCTAAGAATTCAAGAGACAGCAGCGATTAGACAAAATGGGTAACCACACTTCGTTTCGCCTCCTTCGGACAACTACGCGAAGCGGGTGCAATCTTCAACGGAGGTGATAATGGTTTTCATGTTCGAATTGATAATCAAGACAAACAGAAGTTAAGCATCCACGATTTAATGGCTCAGACTAACTTTACACATCGAGTGCAAATCATCCACTCGACAAAAGTATGAGCAAAATTTTATCCGGCACTGCGATCAAATCTATCATTCATCTAACCAACATGTAATGAAATGCTATTCTAATTCTACTCTAAGTGTTGAAGGAGAAATATTAAACCTTGCATACTACTTGAAAATAAAAGTTGTTCTTAGCAAATCATGCACAAGAGCTTTTATAAACGGAAATAGTTTCGTCGCAACAATTTTTTGTTACTCACTTCACCAATTATAAATGAGGGTCCAAGAGTTTATATAGAGTTCCATAAATTGAATAAATGGCTCAGATTAAACATGAGCCGACGGTCAAGATTTAACAAACAAAACCCTAATTAGGGTTTCCCAAAATGACTTCAGTTAACTGGCAATGAACAGTAATGAGTTGGCATTCGGAGCTATTTTCAAGGGACCACATCCTGATCCTCTCGAGCCGCCGTGTATTCACTGAATCTGGATACGATCAAGGCAACTTCATCCATGGTAACCTGTGGAAGCATGCCGATTCTAAATTCCAGCCCATCCATGCTCTCAGCGCATCTGGCGAAGGTCTCCTCCCACTCTGGTTCAGTCTTTTCAAAGGACTCTCGGATACTCAAGAAGTTCGCCAACTTGGCCCAGTCCTGCCTCAAGATGGGTCCAGTGATGTCAAAGATATTTTCCTGGACACTTTCCTTCAAAACTTCCAATTGCAGGTCATTCTCTCGCAGAGCCTCTTTATCCAGGATATCAGCAATTATGTTGAGGATTCTGGCCTGAACTTCCTTGACCTGTTCCTCCAATCTGATGCCGTCAACCTTTACCCTCTCCAAGACTTCACCTCGTGCTGTCAAGGCCCAATACCAAGTGTGGAAGTCATAGGCTGCTCCCGCTGCGATGACGCCTCCCTTTATCAATTCTTGCTTAGGAACTCCTTTCAGAATCCTAAGGCAAGGGATTATCCTATCTTGCGTGTCCGGAAGGCTGTCCCATACTTCTGCCAAGGAGGCTAGCCTAGAAAGTAAGGTAGTGGCCTGACCATAAACCAAAGTTAATCTTTCTATGAATGTCTCAGCTTCAATCCCCTTGGCTGCTATCCATTCTTTGGCCTCCTGAACCGTGAGCCTATTTTCTTCTATCTCTTTAACGGCCTCTTGTGAAGAGTTGGGAAGTAGAGGAGCTGCCGTAGTATCTTGATCAAGTGGCTTGATCAAGTGCTGGATGTACTCTCTTAAGCGCTCAATTTCCAATTGGCACTCCTTTCTTTTGGCTACCTCCTTCGCCAACCTTGATTTGATGGCAGACACAAAATTATCCAAATCTTCCATTTCTTGGCCCTTAGTGGTTGGACCCAAGTCAATGGTTGTGATGGCGTAATCCTGTGGAGCCATATCCTCCTGCGGCTTGTCCGCTGTAGGCACGGCAATCTGTACTGTCCTATTGCCGGCCTCGTCTCTCTGTATGCTAGAGAATTTCTTCGCCGGCTTTTTAGCCACGGTTTGAGACAGTCTGGCCAAAAAGTCTGCCGTATCATCTTCTTCTAGTTTATCTGCCGGCACTTGTACCTTTAGCCTTTCCTTTAGCCATTCCGGGATCGTAAGCTGCTCAACACCGTCCTCCTCCGGCACGCCTTCTCTGTCAGGAACATCCACAATTCCCCTAAGGGCTGAAATCATCCCTTCCTGGAAATCCTCATCTTGGGCGCCCACATTGTCGTCATCTGACTCCAATATTTCAGTGCCCGTGGGAGAAGGCGGTGCATCGTCATCTGGTTGAGGCTCTGTGTTGTCTTCAGGAACCGGAGAAGGATCCCTCATGTCTGCCAGTGAAGCATTGGCAATAGCTAATATCTCCTCAATATTCCTAGAGGCGGCCGATTGAGAAGGTTTTATCTTGGCCTGCTTCTGGACTGGCTCCTTTCCTGCAGCTATTTCTTTCCTCCTCCTAGAAGTGGTGGTCTCCATCACTTGTACGTCCTGGGATGCGCCCGCGTTGGAAGAATAAGACTCTGCCTCGCTTAGCATGTCATAGGTCAGGGTTATCTTTTGGCGCCTTAATTCTTGAACTCGTTGATCAACCCACCACTGAGTAAACTTGATGACAGGCCTCATCAAGACGTTCAAGTCAGCATGCTCTGCTTCTGACCACTGGACGGCGGGCAAAGCCGAATTCTCATCGAAGCGCGGTTGCGTCTGATTTTCGTCCTCCTCCAATTGATCTGGCACGTGACAAAATTTTGTTGCCCTGATCAGACTGAGCGGCAATCTGGACCACATCTTCCGTCTGACCTCAAATTCATCTGCAGCATTCGCCCAATAGTCCTCCAGTTCGACCCTATGCTTGTATCTCCTTCCATCCACCGTCTTGATGTGGTGATGGGGGTCATAGTGATTTCTGGCCGGATATGGGGAAAAAGGGTAATGTTGTATCTCGATTCTGGCACTGTCAGCTGCTTGTGATGATGGGCAAGACTCCAGCATGTTCCCTATAAAGAAGGGAAAAGTTACTGCCGCCTTCTGCTTCACCCTTTGAAGACCTTGGAATTCTTCTAACTGCCTTAGCACTTCGAGCAGGACCATATTATTTGTGGGGAAGATGGGCAGACGGTACGGGCTCCCGGTGAATCCCTGGATTCTGATGTACGTAAATCGGGGATACTGGATAAACCATGACCCATATTTACCAATCAGCTTCTTGGCCTCAGGAGTCAGCCGTTGATGCGTCCCTCCCTGAAGTATTCTGGTGATATACATGAGGAAAACGTCATGAGCCCGTCGGAAGTGCGCCTTTTCCTTCAACTGAAATTGTGGATAGCAGTCATATGCCTTCAGCTCATTTGACCCACCGCCGATCGTGCCCTTGCATATCAAGCCTGCATACTTGTAAGTTCTAGCCAACATATAGATGACATAAGAACTCATATAAAACATTTTGGTTTTCTCTAAGTTGATAAGCTGGTGGTGAAGATTATTGCTTATCATTCTCGCCCAGTTGAACATCTTGACACCTTCTGTGAGGTCCTCAATGAAGTAATACATCCACGACTCGAAGGGTGCTCCTGAGGGATTGCCTGCCACTCTATTCAGCAAGATAATAATATCTCCATAGTCTTCCTTGAAGTACGTGCGCAGCAACTTCTTGGGCATCTTCTTGACCGATGTGTTGTGACCTTTTTCACACATCACCCCATCAAGATGGGGACCCCCTAAATTTTGCTCCATTCTGGTCTTTTGGCTTTGGTTCGCTCTCTCTCTGGTCTCTGGTCCTTCCGGGGATGTCCTGTCGTTTGACCCAGGTTAAAGTATTGTTCAAACCTGTGAAATTAGGGTTTCCCACCATCCAGGCTTTTAAGGGTCAAACCGAGTCACGAAATTGAAATCTAAGCTTAGTACAGCAGTCAGAAGACTTCCAGCAGAGTCCCCCTAAATTTTCACTGTATTCCGGCAACTTACTATTTTTAGTAAGTATTCAATTTCGGACTATTTTATTGAGATTTTGGAATTCTGTCAGTTCTATTGCATCCGGGTAACATCAAGCTGCCTACACGTAAATTTTGAGCCAGATCAGACGACTTGCTATTTTTGGCAGTTCAGGCTTCAAGAGCCATTTTCAGGGTTTCCACATGAGCTTTTCAGATGCGTGTCTGGAGAATCCTTCTGGGTTTTCCAAAACCTTCGCAGTCTTTTATACAGTATGAGGTTTGGAGTTAGTAATTTATGCTGAGAGTTTTTATTTTCAAAAAGCTAACTCCACGTTTGCAGCCGTCTCGGAGGTTACTTCATTTTATTTAAAAAATCTGCAGCCTAGCTTATTGCTATTCTATTTTATTTTGCAGATGGCCGGAGCAAAGGATGTTGCAGGAAAAAGCAGAGCCGCAGGCAGAGCTGCAAACACTGAAGCAGGCAAGGCTAGCTCATCCCGGCAGGCAATGATTAAAAGGCTCGTTAAGCCATTTCTCCCAAAGTCAGCAATAGTTTCAAAGTTGGCGGGATTAAATGACACCAACCTTGGTTCATTTAATCTAAATGCACTCAAATCAAGGATATTCGGGCTAGGGGGCCATCAACCATCAGTCACAGCACATAATATAATGGAGAGTGGAATCTACGCAGCTGCTGGTTTTCCGCCAGCAATTCAGTGTCCGGAGCTAATTATGGAGTGCGCCAATCACTACAAGCCAGAACGTAGGATGATTGTCTCTCCGGATGGTAAACTGCTCGCCAACTTCACGCCGGATGCCATCGGAGAGGCATTTGGGATTCCAACTGCTGAGGAGATGTTATACAGACAAATAAGAGGGCGGATAAGATGTACTCTTCCTCTTTCGAAAGAGTCACTGCAGTCATCAACAGAGTTTGGATGCAGAAGCCGAGGCCACCCCGCACTAAGCTCCCAAAGCAGATAATTGCCGAGGACGTGAAACAAGAATACTGTGATTTGATAATGATGCTGAGCCGGGTAAATGGGAGTGCACAGGCTTACATTTTCGAGCCTTGGATGTTCTACTTCATCGAGATTATCTTGGAGGGAAAGGAGTGTGTCGATTGGGCTAGGATGATTAGCAACCACATCGATGAGCAATTCAGGAGCCTGAGGGTGACGAAGACTTTCTACATGAGCTCATATGTAATTTACATGTTGGCCAGAATGACTAAGTACAGAGGGATTTCGTACAAGGAGCCAATCGGCTGTGCCCCTGGTCAATTCAAAATCCATGAAGCCTGCACACAGCTACATTTAGCTAACATTGCCAACTATAAACGGGCAAATGATGCATTCACAATGCACATTGCGAGGACACTTCAGCAAAGGACGCAGCAGAGAATATCTAAAGAAGCACAGACATTGATTGAGGAATATGGGTATTGGCTCATCCAATTCCCGAAATTCACATATATTAGGCTGCAGGGGTTCACTTCGTATCCGTATCGGTTACCACGATACCCCACTGATCACATAGTAATGCTTGAGGTATCTAGGCAATTGATTGCCTACGATAAGATTCAGAAAAGGAAAAAGAAGGGTGGACTTGATTTCCCTATCACCATGGGAAATTCCATTGAGGTGTGTCCCTCTTTGCAGGCAGCCCGAGAGGCAGAGGACGAGCTGCAATCTTATCATTTGTCATATCACACAGGCAGGCAGGATTTCGATCCTTACAGGAACATCCGGATGATACAGAGCGTTGAATACCGGCACAGAGCTCATCTGGAGGACTTTTGGGCAAATGCAGTGGATGAGGCTGAGATAAGAAGAAGGATGTTTTCCAGACTTCCTCTCAAGTTGATTAGAGAATGTGAGATTATTCCAGTTCCCGACCAGGTGGAGGAGGATGTCAACGTTATGCAACCCGACTATGGTTCAGTTAGGGATACTCCTGTCCCACCACCTGATTGGTCTGAGCCAGAGATCATGGACTTGGACACGCTTTCTATCCCGGTGATGACTTTTACCAGGACTTGGGTCGATAGACATGTATGCAGACTCAAGAGCAAGTCGATCGCCCTTACTTATAGCTTGATGGGTGACCCAAGGCCGTTATCGGTAAAAAAGGGGAAACAAATTGCTCAGACATCGAGGGCACAAGTAGAAGTGCCAACCCAACCGATACCGTTGAGGATAGAACAAGCATCACCCGTGCACTCACAAACTCAGTCTTCGAGTTTGAGAGTGGTTTCATTATTTGCCGATCAGAGGGCAGGATTGGAGGAAGAGCGGGGACTTGAGGAGGTAGATCAAACGCGGGAATCCAGCTAGTGTCAGTCTATCCAGAGGCGGCCAACAGGAGGAGGAAGAGGAAACAATGGCCGACACCCATTTTCAGCAGATGTTGGACACGGCTTTGGAAGAAGAAGAAAACACAGAACAGGGACCCAAGGGTCGGGAGATACCCAGCTTATAGAGGAGGATGAGCCTGAGCAAACCAGTGCAAGAAGAGGAAGTGCACGAGATGGAGGCAACAGAAAGCAACCCTTGTCATTTGTAATCCACAGCCCAGACAGGTGCCTGATTGGCTTTCCGACAGAATGAGGAGAGAACCCGAGGATGATACGGATCCGACCATTGAGATGGAGGAGTTCCTGAGGAGGATCAGTGCGCCACCAGAGAAGAAAAGGGCCCGAAAGTTTTCAAAGATCTCGACTGACGAGTCAGGCTCTCGCACGCAGGTGGCTATTCCGAGGGAAGATTGTGATCGAACCGAGGAGAGGCCTGAAAATTATGTGATCACCACAGTAGAGTTGGGTCGTCCTACGGGAGCCCAAGTTATTGAGGAGTTCGATAACTCCTATCAGGCATTGAAGGATCAGTTGCTCCGCACGGAGGGGAAGTATAAGAAATTGAAGGAGCACAAAACCTTGATAGGATACGTACAAAATCTAGCACATCCAGGTGAACCAGCAACCCAGCAGTGGAACGTCCATCAGAGCTTCCGAAGGAGTCAGTTGTTGCCTTAGAGGATTTGAAGAAAATGGAAACGGAGGCGGACAAGTGGGTTAGCCGTGTTCATACTGAGACAGGGAAATTCATGGAGGACCTCGCCGATGCTTATCGACAGGCCTCAAGTATTTTGGCACGGATGGATATAGTAGATCAGGCCTGGGGTGATACTCGCATCTATCAAACGAAGACTGTACTTCGTTTGGGGGCTTTGATGCATATACCTCTAGAAACCTTGGTGGATGGAGGTGTAATTCAGAGAGGTGATAGGTATGATTTCACCAGTTGGTACTCCTCGGTGGTCACAGGCCGTGGATTTCACGACGCAGCAAGGGCAGATTCAGCTAAAGTGAGGAAAGCAATGGGCAACATCTTGGGGGGAGTCCTCAATACATTAGAAGCCATATTTGCTAGAAAGTTGGTCCCAGAGGAGATAACTGCTGATGGCTTGAAAAGTAGACTGCCTCCATTCTTCTCAGCTGCGAGGTCACTTGTCCTGGATGACTTTGAGAATGTCTCCACGTTCTCTAGTATAATTCAGCATACCCAGGACGCCTTAGTGACATGGAGGAAATCTTACACCAGATACGGACAGACGGTAGCAGTCTTGGAGTTCCAGCTCAACCATATTCCACCGATTCTGCACAGGAGGTTGAAGCGGTATTGGCCCGGTTGATCGAGTTTGCTATCCGGGAGAAGGCCAGTGGGAACGCTCTCATAGATGAGGATCTTCTTGATGGTGGTAGTGGGCATTAATTGCTCATTATGATTCCTGCAGGGGAGTGGAGAATATTCTGTGCATTCATTGCCCACTCCTCTCTGTGGCGGTTTTTAGGGCAGAAACCCTACTCAGGGCATAGGTGGCTCGATCTGAGCCCTTCATTGTAATTCGATCTAAACTGTCCACTGAATTGGACTTATTATAAAAGGGGCATCCCCCCTCATTTGTAACATATTAGATAGAGATTAGAATTGGAATTGGATCAGAGCTAGAGAGTAGAAGGCATATAGCATTTAGCTTAGAAATTAGCTTTAGATTGAGGAGGGAAGAAAACTTTCCTTTGAAAGTTTTGGTAAAAGGTTGTTGTGAACACTTTTCATAATACAAAGAGTTTCATTGCTTGGTGATTTCTTCTTTGTTATGAGTAGCTAGCAAGGCCATTTCGTCTTTCCAATTCAAGGTAAATAGAGTAAAATAGATTTTTTATTTCATGCAAGTAGTTGTTAGCTATGGAATGTGGTGTTTCATTTGAGCAAGTCTTCTCGTCCATACCACTAGCGGACTGGCTGACGGTGAGTTCGCCTTGCGTGGTCAACTGGAGTAATAGCGCTTAACTTCGATTGTGACTCATATGTCCATATGCATCGTTGTGATGGTATGAACATGTTGTGTCATGGTTTGAATATTTTCTCATCCTTTGAAGATTGCACCAACTTTGTGGAAGTTGTCCGGAGGGAGGCAAAGCGGAGTCTGGTTTGAAGATTGTTCGAATTGATCTTTACATTCCACCCTTTAGGAGTAGATTGTAGAATTCCTATCCCTATCCCCTTTAAATTCTGCATTTTCCGAGTCAGTCTAGATACCAGAACAATATTGCCAAATCATTCATGTCCTAATTGCTTCACAGAGTCGAACAACTACGTAAGTCCCCTTGAAATAACCAGCAAAACACATCAACCAACTGAGTCTATTCGCGATAAAAGGAACCTTGGAGTCGAACACATGAACTTTCAAGCAATCTTAGCATGTGGGACACTTTGATCAAGAGAGAATAGAGTGACCATTGGACAACTTTATTTTGTGCTGGCGGTGTCATAAAAAGCACGTCAACACGATGGCCTAGGCTTATCTAGCCACGACCTGTTAATGTTGGCGGCACAAAGGCCAGGGCTTTCATCATATAACTTCTGAGCATCTTCCTTGGTCTTGTAGACAGTTTTAGGATATGCCGAAATGCCGAAGGCCTCCTGAATGGCCAACTCTGTCAGATGTGCCAACACTCTCCCATCGGGTGCCACAATCCGCCTCAACTCAGCATCATAGTGAAGTGCGCACTCCACCATAAGTTCAGCACAGCCAAGCGCAGGTGGGAATCCGGCAGCTTGAAATATGCCGTTTCTCACCATCCTTCTAGCGGCAGGCGTTGGCAAAGGTCCATTATGCCCATATATTCTCTTCTTAAATTCTTCAAGGTCGATATGGCCAAGATCAGTGTCTGAGACATTTTTCCACTTTGACTTTATTCTGGTCTCTGGCTGCGATCCTTTACTTGCAAACTTCATCTGTGCCTGCCTGGATGTTTCCCTTTGATCGATCGTCAACCTGCAAGCACAAAATTCTTAACATTAATACAAGATCATTTAAAATTAACTTGTTCCGGGGTGTAGCTTGGATAAAAATCGCACTTTCAGCCTATTGAATTAAAATTTCTGTCAAAAAGCAAGCTGAAAGTAATTAAATTCGCCTATCTATGAATGAAATTCGTGCCGGAAACGAAGTAGAAGATAGAAACACAGTGCAAACACATTGTCGATTAACTTCCAAACCTCGAAGATCGTGTTCTGGCTGCGAATGAATTTAAAAATTGAAAAATCTGCCAGAAGAGGTGCGCCAATATGCTGAAAGTGTGATTTCAGCAAAGAAATAAATTACTTCTCTCAAAAAAAAATCACACTTGTCAACAAGAAAATGCTACCTCGATTCTCACAACAGTGTTATTCTTATAAATTTCTCCTCTGCGAATGATTTCCTGAAGATTCGAGAGAGATAGCCACTTCTCAGCCGGAATTGTGAAGAAATGAGTTGCTGAAACTCATTTTATGGCTGAGAAGTGCGATTTTCTTCAAGGCATTGTTTTCTTTCCTTTGATTTTCTTCCAATTTTTAGAAACGTTTTCTTCTCAGATTGGCAAACTTCTAATTTCACTTTCAGTTATCGAGGCATGTTTCTAATTTTTATCTCTGTGCCGTCTCTGCTTGAGATTTTTGAATTCTCTCAAAAATTGCCTAAGTGTTGGAAAAGATATTAAATTAATCGTTTAAAATTAATTTTCCAACGTATTTTAAATCTTCGAATCATGGCAAAGTTAAATTTATCTAAGGCAGAATAGTTTAATCTTCCAAATAATCTCCGGTTTTTGAATTTTTAATTAAAATTCCTAAGTGTAAGGGAAATAATTAAAAATATTAAAATATTAAATTCCAACCCGTTTAACCTTGATACATGGCTAAGTTCGTTCGTCAGAGGCAAAAATATCTCTTTTCAAATTGTCTGCCTAGCCAAAATATGCTCAATAGCTCATCTGCCAAATTTCAACTTTCTAGGCGGAGTTCTGACCTCTTTGGACATTTTTATTTAGCCAAACGATTCATCTTCTGGGTTGGGCGAACTTGGAGATCTCTGCCACTTTGCCATTTTTTTACTAGTGCCTTAGGAATTTTCCAAGCTAAGAGGGGCGGACTTCATGCTTGCTTTGCCAAACACTCTTCATTTTGTGCCAAAGAATTTCATTCCGTTGTGCCGAGGCATGATTTTTATGCCTGCCAAACCTCTTCTTCCTCTAGACATGTCTCCGTTTTTCATGCCTTAGAATAATTTTCCTTCCAAAGTGTGGACGAATCTCTTATAATTTATTGCCTATGGCGTATTTTATTTTCCATTTGTCTTAGGCGAACTTCACACTTTTCTTGCCATGGCGAATTTTATTCGTGCCTTGTCCAATGGCAAATTTCATTTGTTTCAACCATTTGATTCAATTTCTAGTGAATTCCCTTGTAATTTCACCCCTTTCCAAACATCTTGGAGCGCACCCCTTCATATTTTACCTTTCTCCACACTTCTTGGGGCGGACTTCATGTGCCTCTTGCCATTTTTCCCTAGGCTAGGCAGACTTCAGGAGTTTTATGCCATTTTTCTCTAGGGGCGGACTTTGAACTTCTTGTGCCAAGGGCGGACTTTGGCTTCCTCAAGCCATGCACCATTTCCAAACATCTTGGGCGGACTTCACCTTCCTCCATGCCAAGGGCGGACTTGGCAACTTTCATGCCATGGCGGACTTGAGCTTCTCCATGCCAAGGGCGGACTTGGAGACCACCTTGCATATGGCGAACTTGGCAACTTTCATGCCAGTGCCTATCTTTGGCATGCCAAAGGTAGGGCGGACTTTGAACTTTCCATGCCATCTTCTTTTCTTGAGGGCGCCATTCTCAGACTTAGACATTTTTCCAAAATTTTTGCCATCTTTCAAACTTTTTTCATTTTACCTTGATTTTCTTGATTTCTGGAGGCATGTCGATTTTTTGCTCTGTAGGATCCAAAAATAGAAACTTTTTCCCAAAATAGAAACTTTCCAAAAATAGAAAAAGCAAAAAGCATCCCTAAAAAATAGGAACTCCAGAATGGCCTAAAAACGCCAAAAATCAAAAAAGCAAAAAGCAAAAAAAATAGAATCCCTAAAAAATAGGAAGTGTCAGAAATGACCGAAAGCAATGGCGATCTTCGTCTACCGGGTCTTCTAAGCACTTCTATGACGTTAAGGCACAAAAACGGGTTCAAAATCCCAACTTAGCCGGACTGACTTTCAAAATTTATCCAAATTAAAGACTCTCAAAGACGTTGCGCAGAGGGCGGAACCAAACTTGGGGGTCCCCATTTGCGATGGGGCGATGTGTGAAATAGGTCACAACAGGTCCCACCGTAGGAAACTACACTATTATAGGGGTGGTAGGTCGTAGGCCCTTGGATCGTAGGACTTCACCTTGTCCTAATAGGGCAAGTGTCTTTGAGGTACTGTCTTGTATGGGGATACGCAGGGACTAAGCCGTTGGGAAAGGAGGATTGTGAGAGGCAACCTCCCGTGCCCAACACAAAGGCTTCAAGGCAAGATCCATACAAGGCACTCCTCTTGCTTGTTAAGATTGCATTTATGATTACGCTTATATTTTGGATATCTGGATATTAATGCTAATGGATATATGTGTATGTGGAAATGTTGTTAATATGGTGAATGCAGATTTTAAACCAAGATTACTTCATTAAAAAGAACATTTATTTGGAAGGAAGAAACCCTAAACTTAATCAACAAATGAATTCTAGGGAAAAATAGGTAAGGGACATTACATATGGGCTTTCTATCTTTGAAACTATTCAAACACATAATCAATATTTTAGCTATAGCATATGAGAGTATAGCATTCTTTGCTGAGAAACTTGTCACAAATGCTCAAGTTGAATCAAAACAATTGACATGTGAACAAATTTTAATCTGCAAAATTGCCAACATTTTTTCTATGCAAATAATTGAAAGAAGCAATGAACTCATGAAAGTAAAAATTTATGGTGATCCTATACAAACAGGAGGATCGGTGTCAACCCTTCAAAGGATATTATTGCCTTTGTGCTATAAACAGGTTGGTTTCAACCTTATTGCGAGTCATTAAAATATTAAAAAATATTGGTTTCCATTTATAATATATTTGCCTCAATAAAATGATGATTATTTTCATAAACCATGGAGTGATCACAGTCCAACAGGGTTGCATTTAACCTTGCAATCCAATTTCTATCTTAATGTCTCCACAATAAGAGTCAATTTTGCACTTGCAAAAACATGGTGGTAGTATTATAGAATTGCTTCGGCCCCACAATCCCATTTCTTTCTCTAGTCTTCTTATTTAGAAATTTATTTTTGAATGGTATGATTAGTTGTATAAGCATATTCTGCATATTTGCATTTGCTTCCCACCATATGTCTATGCTCTACAGAAGAACTGGGATGCAATGAGGACAATTAGTTCTCCCAAGATGGGAGAAAGGTTACAGCCCAAGAACTTTGAGGAATGCATTATAACATAGTTTTAGCCCATTCATTATATTAAAACACTTACAGGAACATATTTCTTATTACTCTCGCCCATTACACTCATTCACAAATAAACATATATATTGTCTTGCATATGCTTTACTGCCATCCAGTGTATCTTAATAAGCATCATCAGCATTATCATTATATATTACAGTGCACACCAATAGTCATTGCCAGAGACGTGGAACAACTCACAAGAATAAATAAGTCAGCCCAAATAGTAAGGTAAATAAAAGCAGAGTCAAATAACTATAAATACAAAAAAATTCCCAAGATACACTTTTTCTTTTCAATTGCATATAACAATTATAATCAATTGTAATCACATTTTCCCAGAATGCCTGGATTGTGGGGAAGGCATGGTTGACATACATTGTCCAGTGCATGAAAAATGAGACAATGGAGGTACTCCTATAGCTGTTTACAAAGAGAGATGCATCAATATATCACCATATGTGTGGGTAGCTATAGATAAAATGGGTAAGAAGATGCACATTAATTTAGTAGTCCTTATAGTTCCCTATAAGTTCTTAACATCTGAAAGTGACCTCCTAAAGTAAAGAGCCAAGCACCTATGGTTAGGATAGCGGAATAAGGTACCAGGAGACTCACCCAATTCTCTTAAAAGAAATGACATCCCCAACAGATCTGATAGTAGATGGGGATCCTGAAAATAAATTGTTCTTTAGTCTCCACCTTTTGGAAAGAGCATAGGAAACTGATACTATCAACTCAGGGAATATGGTGCACAATCTCAATCTCTAACTGGTGAAAGAAAACTCTTAACTGGCCAATAGGAATCATGAATCTAATGGTAATAATATTTTTGAAGATAAAAATAAGAGGAATCCAACTCTCAACTAACCAGGAATCCAAGAAAATCATCCATGAGCATCCATTAATAGGATAGGTCTTATGAAGATCACACCATAATGAATAAAACCTACAAGACTTAGATTACTTCTTTACTCATCTATGGCTCCAACTCCAAGAAAAGTAATCCATGAGTTCTAAGAGTGTTGGAATTATTCAATCCTTTTCAAGGCTTGTAGAGACAAGAAGTTCAAGAAGAAATTCATGGAGACTTGACCTCAAGAACTAGGTGGAAGGATCCTTCTTCGAATCATACATATCTCAGAACCCAGACGATGTGAACATCATACATACAATTAGTTTTCATTCCATTGGTTTTACTTCTCATGGTTGTTGAGAGATATGGGAGCATTTCTAATTTGGTGCGTTCTCATCTATGTTAATTGCTATTAACATAGGTGTTCTGTGGTTTTTCATGTATGCCTACCACAGAATGAGAAAGCTTCCCTGTTCTTTGTAGCATTATATACACAGTCTTTCTTCCAAAATATAATCTACCTTATTAAGCAAACCACAAATAGAGATGCCTTAAATTCATATGTATGATGATGCTAAAATAATAGAAAATGTGTGGATGATACAAGAACTACCTTTCCAGCCCCTAAACAATTAGGGCATCTATCTGCTGTAGGGGGTGATAAGGGTCGGTCTGAACCATTGAATGTTGCTACTGGTTCAACAAAAACAAGTGCTCCTGAGCTGGAACATCGAGCACATGCTAAATATCCTGCAATGCAATATAACACCCAAGAAAAAGTTCTATTTAAATCCATATTTGTCATTCTTAATGAAAAAACAACGATCTACAGGAAGTCTCTCATTTGATGAAGGGAATTGGTAAAACAATACATAAAGCAACAACAAAACACAGTACTACAAATAAGAATAAATGTATAAGATCAAAAGGAATATTGAAACTAAAAATAAATAAAAATCAGTGTTTCCTCAAGTTTCCAGGACAGAGGGATGCAATTTTAGGGACAGCAAATATTTTCCTAAATTTTGGGGATGGCAGGGAGACGGCCATTAAAATAGCTCAAATTAGCTAAAAGGAGCTGAAATTTGAAAAAGTAAATACAATGTGCTAAATTTGAAATGAGAATCCACTCCCTTGTAGCTTTTAAAGGATTTTCACCATTATTTGCTTCAAAACTTACCTTTCATATTTTTGTGCACCAAATGAAGTAGGCCATCAAGTCTTAAAAAAGGGGATGTCCCCGCCAAGTTCCCGAGTATCCGAGATGCTGTGGACATTATCCAGACCCCTAGGCAGATGTCCTCATTCAAAACTACAAAAAACTTATCACCTAGGGGAAAAAAAATCTAAAACTGTGAGGACAGCCACCAGCCATTCCAAGCTCTCAATAATCATAGCAGAAGAAAAGGGACAAAGAAGATTCCTGCACACAAAGGCAGCCAACCTTCATCCTAATATTACTGCTAGTGAGAGCTAAAAGGAAACTGTTGCAACTGCTTGCTATTGCTATGAAGTCAATGTAAATTTTCTAAAGAGTGAGATAACTACTTAAAAAACAAAAACAAAAAAAATTGTAGTATTGAAAATATTTACAAAAACTGATGCCTGGAGTATGGTTTGTAGGAAAAAATGATTAGAGATTCACCTAAACAAGATGCAACGGTTCAGATCAGGAGAAGGAGCAAAAATAATTTCCATAGACATAACTAGAAAGAGAAAATTAACTACAGCCTAGCCTCAGTTTCTAAAATAGTACTATGTTAGCCAAGCCGATGTATATCACAATTATCAAAAAAATGCTGAGTTGCAAGTAATAAAGGTGTTATAGTATGTCATGGAAAGTGGCTTGGGGTTCATATATTGGAGTAGCTAAAGAAGAGCCTCTTATAGTAACTTCAAGTGATCTTTCCACAGCCATAGCATGTTTCTTATGCTGATTATGGCAGTGCCTTGTTCAATGGCATAAATAAGAAGCCATAAGAAGCTTTGACATATAGCTTTTCTATGGCATAAAATTTACTCCAATGAAGCTAAAGATTGTTAGTCACATAAATAAGAAGCCATAAGAAGCTTTGACATATAGCTTTTCTATGGCATAAAATTTACTCCAATGAAGCTAAAGATTGTTAGTCACATACCCCTCAAGTTGTCCAGGGCTTCTATGTGCTTTGCTGTTGGTTGTTTGTACAGGCCAAGTAGGCAGTGAACTGATGTTTTTGGAGCATCTTTCTCTACAATGTTCTTGTTCATGCTAAGATGCTGTCAGTGATGGTACCTAGGGTTGCAATGAGCTGAGGTCTAATTCCAGGGATTCCAGAGGGCTTAGTGGAATTCCCATTTTCAAAAAACAGGTCAAATTGAGGATTGTATGGATGTTCCTGAGCTTGGAAGCTGGGTCACTGAGGATGAATCATAATGGGGTTAGACATGTGTTGAGTTTGAGATGGAGAAAAGTTTCATTGGAAATGGATTTCCCATTTAAGGTTTAAGGTATTTTTCATCAGTTAAGAAGTGATAGGACTGATGTGTACAAGGTTAAAGTGATGATGTAGAAAAGAAGTGAAAGCTCTCCTCTAAGGGCTATGCTAAACAGTTTGGCAACAGAGCATACTTTCATAGGTTGTTCATATTGATGTCTGGAACATAAAGGAGGAGATGAAACTCTAGTGTAAAGTTGAGAAACAGAAGTAGCAGTTGTGGGGAAAAAAGTTACCTGATTCTTGCTTTACATAATAGCATATTAGTATTAAAATTAATTGAACTTCAGCAGAAACAAAGCCAAAAAACAAGCAGTACTATTGCATTGTAATTATTGTTTACTAGCTACGGGTACACTGATGTACAGAGTAAACGGAGATATAAAATAACATTGATAGCATATAATAATCACATGGCAATTGCATAGAACATAGATATGCTTCTTTATTAAGTATTCGGCAATTACATCATAATGTCTCCAGACAGAACAAAGCATAGCACAGTAGAACCATCTCCCTTCTCGACTACATGACTCAAGTACATATAGTACGTTGGCGGTGGTTAAGGTACCAACCGTTGTGTCCCTTCATTATAACTAATTACTTCATCAGGAATTGTTCCCGAGACAACTAACTAACATGACCCGTTCATAACATAAGTACATGGATTATTAATATTAACTAATGTTTTATTTACTTGTGGCTCACAACCGACCAAATACACTCTTGGCCGACTACGTTGACTCATGACCGACTACATCATCCCCCCCAAGAAGTAGTCGTCTTCCAGACGACTGAAAACCAAGAATGCCAACTGATCTTTCTTTGCCAACTGATTGTCATCCAATAAATATGATGGGCGTTTGGGGGCAATGCCCCCAGCAGGGTCAAGGGGCAGCGCCCCCAGCGGGGTTAGCGGGGTTGAGGGGCAGCAGCCCTCGTGGGGGTTTGGGGGTAGCGCCCCTGGTGGGGGTCTGGGGGCAGTGCCCCCAGCGGGGTTGAGGGGCAACGCCCTCGCGGGGTCCGAGGGGTACAGGGCAGGGTCGAGGGGCAATGCCCTTGCTGCCAAGACCAATTTAACACTTTCGAAACCACACAGAACTCCATTTGGCGCCTCATTTTCATGAATTTCCAAGAGACACCAGCCAATGCTGATACAACCAAAAATTAGAGATTTTGCATTGTTTAATTGACGGGTGATGTTCAGTTGTACGGACTTCCTGCTTGCCCAACGTATGGACTTCTTGGTTGCATAGTGTCCAGACTCCTTGTTCTGTCGTACGGTCTCCTTCTCACGGCGTACGGGTTCCTCTTGATTTTTCCGTATGACATCCTTCAACTTCCAACGTACGGTGTATGAATTAGTCCGTATGGACTTTCATTCTGAGTTCTCTCCTGGCTGTTTTTGCTCATAGCGTACGGGCTGCTTTTTTGTTGTACGACGTCCTTCCCACAATGTCGTACGGACTGCATCCTGCCAGGTCATACAGACTGCCTCCTACTAGGTCGTACGAATTTCTCCCTTCTGCCAGGTCGTACGAACTTAGCAATGGATGGAAGTCGTACGATTTGCTATGGTGAAGATTTTCTAAGTTTTTGTCTTGGCTGTACAATGCTTCTTCCTAGCCGTGCTACAAGTCTCTTGCTAGTCCGTACATTGACTTTCTATGCTTTTGTCTGGCCGTACGATGCAATATTTCGTGTTACTACCAAGCCGTACGATGTGGCTTCTTATGCTTTTGCCTGACCGTACAATGGAGCCTCTGCCAAGCCGTGCGATGCTGTTTCCTGTACTGCCAGGTTGTACGATTCTGTTTTCTGCCTTATTGCCAAGTCGTACGTTTTCCTTCCTTGTGCCAGGTCGTACGGTTTCCTTCCTTGTGCCAGGCCATACGAACTCCTTGAGGTTGCTTGATCGTACGGTGTGATCCCCTCTCAATCCGTACCTTGTTCGGTCGTACGGGCCTTCCTACTCCTACCTCAAGTTGCACGCCTTGCTTTGCTATCTTCCTGCCAGGTCGTACGGCGTATCCTCTTGTCTTGTTGTTAATCCGTAGGGTGTAACTTTCTTTCCCTTCGCCAGGTCCTACGCTGTGGTCTCTTCCTCATACGTGCTTCTCTGTCTCTTTTCTCTCTCCTCTGTCTCTTTTTTCTCTCTTCATTTTTTACATTTTCTAATTCCTCTACTTTATTTTTTCCATTTTTTGGCTCCAACACAATTTTTCTATCTCGTACCTATTTGGATTTGTGGGCTGGTGTATCGTCAGGTTCTGATATTCTTCCTTTGTACTCTTCGTACTCAACCGAAAGTGTCTGGCTAAATGTGTCGTTCTCTTCTTCCTTGATTTCTTCGATCCGTAGCATGTTACACTCTCGGTGGAACACTTCATAGTCTTCCATCTGGCAATGAAATAAGCCATTCAGTGAGCTTGTTTCGTCCTCTGAACAACTCTCAAGTTCCAGTACGCCCTCGGCATTCGGTTCCATCGTCTTCCTTCCTTCGTCCACATCTGATTCCCCTCCGTCCGATTCTGATCCGGAGGAAGCCAATTCTTCGCTCACGGCCTGGTTCTTCAAGTCGATGACGTACTTCCGTCCGTTGTTCTCGATCGAGAGTGTGTTTCTCTTCCAATTATGATTTGCCTTGGCAGCTATCAACCATCCTCTCCCAAGTAGTGCATCATACGCTTTCCTCTGTAATGGGATGACGACAAAATTTAGCAAAAACTGTTGTGTCCCGATCATCACCTTTTGCGCCATCAGCGTCCCCAATGGCTTGATTCCATGCTGATCGGCACCGACGAGTTGGAATGTCGGTGGCCAAAGTGTAGGCTTCCCCAGGCTCTTCCATGTGTCTTCGGGCAGTACGTTGACTCCCGATCCTCCGTTGATGATAGTATTTGTCAAGATATTCCCTCTGATCTCCATCTGCACAACTGCTGGCATCTTCCCGATGTTCCCCATGAGTAGTACGGGATCAATGGCTTGTTCACCATACGATGGTGAATTTGGTACCAATTTTTGCCTTCAGTCCTCCGCTTGCGATTGCTTGACATCCCAGAGGACATTTGCCATTGCTAGTCCCAACTGCGGCAACGTCTGGAGAAGGTCAGTTATTTTGATCGGTATGGTGGTTTACAGTACCTATTGTACGATGTTGGTTTCCGCCTCCAACTGCCGAGAGGTCTCTGGCTTCTCCAAAGATATTTTGTTCTCCTTCGCCATCGCCAGTTCCACTTCAGCTTTTGCTTCCTTCATCCTTTGTTTTTCTGTACATGGATCTGGGTAGGTTGCCTTCTTTGCTTACGCTTTGGTGATCACCAGTACCTCTTGTTCTTCTACTTCCAGCATATGGATACCCTTCTACTTGGGTCATTCACTATCTTCATGGTTGCTTGGTCCACACCACTTACACAATCTTCCTCTCGAACCTTGGCCGTTCTGGCAATCCTTGGCAAAGTGACCCCATTTGTTGCACTTTCGGCATTGGATCATGGGTCATGTTGTGACCTATTTTACACATCGCCCCATCGCAAATGGGGACCCCCAAGTTTTGGTTCCGCCCTCCGCGCAACGTCTTTTAAGAGTTCAATTTGAATAGATTTTGAGAGTCAGTCCGACCAAGTTGTAATTTTGAGCCCATTTGTATGCTTAAACATCATGGAAATACTCAGAAGACCCAGTGGACGAGGAACGCCATTGCTTTCGGTCAATTCTGACACTTCCTATTTTTTAGGGATTCTGCTTTTTTGCTTTTTGCTTTTTTGATTTTCGGCATTTTTAGGCCATTCTGGAGTTCCTATTTTTAGGGATGCTTTTTGCTTTTTCTATTTTTGGAAAGTTTCTATTTTTGGATCCCATCAAGCAAGAAATCAACACGCCTCCAGACATCAAAAGAATCAAGGTAAAATGGCAAAAGTTTGGAAAAATGGTTAAGTCTGAGAGAGGCGCCTATGAGAGAAGAATGGCAAACAAAGCACCAAGTCCGCCCTACCTTTGGCATGCCAAAGGTAGGCACTGGCGAGCCAAGCATGAAGTCCGCCCATGGCATAAGGAAGGCCAAGTGCGCCCATGGCACAAGAAGATCAAAGTCCGCCCATGGCAAGGAAGAGGCCAAGTCCGCCCTTGGCATGAAGAGGTCAAAGTCCGCCCAAAAAAAAGTCAATGGCAAGAAGGCTACCAAGTCTGCCCAGCAAGATAGAAAGTGGCTAAGTCATGAGAAAGTGTAGAAACCCTTGTTTCTGCTATCTCTGAAATCTGATTGAGTTTGGTTGTTTTTTTGCAATTTTGATTTTTTTGGTATTTTTGAGCAATAAGGGTAAAATGCGATTTTTGCAATAAATTGGAAATAAATTCTTTAAAATTATCTAACTCCGAAAATCTACTGAATGCAATGCAAATACTTATGCCAGATCATTTATTACTCTTCCAGGATGATTACAATAAATGTCTGATAACGTGCAATAAGAAAACAATAATTTTTATTGAGAAAACCTGGTAAAATCAGCGAGCTGTAGATGAAGAAATCTGGTACGGCTGCAATGATCACTCCTTTCTCCCTCCGTTTGGTGACCCTCAATGATGCCAGGAAGATATGCGCCCAAACTGGTAATGGCAGACTGATGCTGAAGTAGGCGATTTGCTTCTGGAAGGAGGTACGCCCCTTTGTTGAGAGGTACGACCTGGTACAGAATGGTACGGCCAGGTACATCAGCAACAATAAACAAAAATGTACGGCCCTTCTAAGAATCTCCAGATTCAAACAAAATAGGCGCCCTACTGTGGATCACTTCTCTGGATAAACTCTCACTGAAAACCTGAAGATATAAACCTCTGTGAATGCTCTGTAATTTCTTCTGAGTGAAGAAATCTCTTGCCTGGCAATAAATCAGATGATATTTCACACCCTCTGAATTGCTTTCACTGGAGATGGCTCATTCCCCAATGCTCTGAGACTGAAACCCTTGGCTTCTGTGCCCTGATCAAACTTCATCAATTTTCAATTCAAAAATAACATAATGGCTCAAAACCCAAGGCAAATCCACTATTATGCTGAAAAGTGCGATTTCCTTAAGAATAGGGTTTTAATAAAATATTCACATTTTAATCTTTTAATTTCTCCATAGTCACAGCTGAATATTTTAATATAAATCAAATGTCAATTTTGGCCCCTTCAATGATGGCGCACCCCTCAATGAGAAATCACTTAAGTTATAAATTACTATTATAACTTTATATTATAATCATTAAATAGCTAATATTTAATTAATGCAATTAAATATTAATGTCCCTCGATACTCATCCGATGACTGATCCGTCTGATGCTGACGAACTCTGAAGTGATTCTGAATACTGCCCAAGCCATACTGCTAAAAATAGCAGGGGTCCCACACTGCCTGCCAGGAACTGCTAAAAATAGCAATTCTGCAAAAAGTCTCTGATTGAGCCAAAACGAAAAACTACTGATCACTCTCTGCTAACTGAAGCTGAGCCAAGCTCCGAAGTGACCCTCTATCCAGTCTATCAGCCTACGAGGGTCGTGTAATAGGCCAATCCTGTACTCCGAGAGATGTCACTGAGAAGGGGACATGACAGAAAGTCCGCCCCAAGGTAGATGGCAAAGGCAAGTTGAAGTCCGCCATATGCTAAAATGGCAAGAGGCATGTGAAGTCCGCCCCAAGAAGTTTGGAGAAGGGTGAAAATATGAAGGGGTTCACTCCAAGATGTTTGGAAAGAGTGAAATTGCAAGGGAAATTCGCTAGGAATTGAATTAAATGGCCAATTACAAGTGAAGTCCGCTTTAGACAAATGGAGGATAAAATACGCCATTGGCAAGGAATTATAAGAAATTCGTCCAACTTTGAAAGATCAATTTTTCTAAGGCATGAAAAAAAAAGGAGAAATATCCAGAGGAAACAGAGGTTTGGCCGGCACAAGAATCACTCCTTGACACAACGGAATGAAATTATTTGGCATAAAATGAAGAGTGTTTGGCAGAGCAAGTGTGAAGTCCGCCCCTCTTAGCTTGGAAAAATTCCTAAGGCATGGATAAAAAATGACAAAGTGGCAGAGAAATCTCTAAGGTCGCCCAACCCAGAAAGATAGAAAATGAATTGTTTGGCTAAATAAAAATGTCTAGAGGGGTCAGAAGTCCGCTCGGAGAGTTGAAATTTGGCAGACGAATTATTGAGCACATTTTGGCTAGGCAGACAATTGGAAGATAAAATATTTGGCCGCGGACAAACAAACTTAGCCATGTATCAATTTTAAATGGGTTGGAATTTAATATTTTAATATTTTTAATTATTTTCCAAACACTTGGGAAATTTTAATTAAAAATTTGAAGTCTGGAGATTATTTGGAGGATTAAATTATTTCGCCTTAGATAAATTTAAAATTGCCATGATTCGAAGATTTAAAGTATGTTGGAAAATTAATTTTAAACAATTAATTTAATATCTTTTGATATTTTCTCCAACACTTAGGCAATTTTTCAAGAAATTCGAAAATCTCAAACAGAGGTGGCACAGAGATGAAAATTGGAAACTTGCCTCAACAACTGAAAGTGAAATTAGAAACTTGCCAATCTGAGAAGAAAAACGTTTCTAAAATTGGAAGAAAATTAGAGAAAGAAAGCAATTCCTTGAGGAAAATCGCATTTCTCAGCCATAAAATGAGTTTCAGCAACTCATTTCTTCACAATTTCGACTGAGAAGAAGCTATCTCCCTCGAATCTTCAGGGAATCGTTTGCGAAGGAGAAGTTCATGAAAGTAACGTTGCTGTGAGAATCAAGGAAGCAAATTCTTGTTGACAGGCATGATTTTTAGAAAGAAATAAGTTATTTCTTTGTTGAAAATCGTACTTCCCAGCTTTGGCGCACTTCCTCTGGCAGATTTTCAGAATTTTTAAATTAGTTTGCAGCCAGAATACGATCTCTGAGGTTTGGAAATTAATCGACAATGTGTTTATACCTCGTTTCTATCTTCTACTTTATTTCCGGCACGAGTTTCATTCATAGATGGGCGAATTTGTTCACTTTCAACTTGCTTTTTGACAGAAATTTTAATTTAATAAGCTGAAAGTGCGATTTTTATCCAACTGCACCCCAGAGTAAATTGATTTTAAAAGGTCTTATATTAATGTTAAGTATTTTGTACTTGCAGGTTGATAGTCGATCAAGGAGAGACGTCCAGGCAAGCACAGATGAAATTCGCAAGCAAAGGATTGCAACCAGAGACTAAAATAAAATCAAAATGGAAAAACATTTTAGACACCAACCTTGGTCACATTGACCTCGAAGAATTCAAGAAAAGAATATACGGGCACAATGGAACTTTGCCAACGCCTGCCGCCAAGAGAATGGTGAGAAATGGAATCTTTCAAGCTGCCGGATTTCCGCCTGCGCTTGAATGTGTTGAATTAATGGTGGAGTGTGCGCTTCATTATAATGCTGAGTTGAGACAAATTGTGGCACCTAACGGGAGAATATTGGCACATTTGGGAGAGTTGGCCATACAAGAGGCCTTTGGCATTCTTACGTATCCTAAGACCACCTACAAAACTAAGGAAGATGCCTAGAGGTTGTATGATGAATAGCCTGACCTTTGTGCCGCCAACATCAACAAGTCATGGCTGGACAAGCCTAGGCCGTCGGTCAAGAAAATGCCCAAGAAGTTGATGCATACAGACTTCAAAGAGGACTATGGAGACATCATTATCTTGCTGAACAGAATAGTAGGCAGTTCTTTGGGGGCGCCATTCGAGCCATGGATGTACTATTTTATTGAGGACATCACAGAGGGCGTGAAGATGTTTAACTGGTCACGAATGATAAGCAACAACCTCCACGAGCAGCTTGTCAACTTGGAGAAAACAAAAACGTTTTATATGAGTTCTTATGTCATATATATGTTGGCTAGGACTTACAAGTACGCAGGCTTGATATGCAAAGGCACGATCGGCAGTGGATCAAACGAGTTGAAGGCATATGACTGTTATCCACAGCTGCAGTTGAGAGAGAAGGCTCACTTCAGGCAAGCTCATGATGCCTTCCTTATGTATATCACAAGGATACTCCAGGGAGGGACGCATCAATGGCTGACTCCTGAGGCCAAGAAGCTGATTGGCAAATATGGATCTTGGTTTATCCAGTATCCCCGATATACTTACATCAGAATCCAGGGATTCACTGGGAGCCCATATCATTTGCCCATCTTCCCGACTAGCAAGATGGTCCTATTGGAAGTACTAAGGCAGCTAGAGGAATTTCAAGGCCTCCAAAGGACAAAGCAAAAGGCGACAGTAACTTTTCCCTTCTTTATAGGGAACATGTTAGAGTCTTGTCCATCATCGCAAGCAGCAGATAGTGCCAGGCTCGAGATACATCATTACCCCTTTGCTACCTATCCATCTAGAAGCCACTTCGACCCACATCATCACATCAAGATGGTGGATGGAAGGAGGTACAAGCATAGGGTTGAACTGGAAGATTTCTGGGTAGATGCTGTGGACGAGTTTGAGGTTAGGCGAAAGATGTGGTCTAGACTGCCTGTCAGCTTGATCAGAGCAACGAAACTTTGTCGAGTGCCGGATCAGTTGGAAGAAGATGGACAACAGGTACAGCCGCACCTTGATGAGAGCTTGCCTTTGCCGATGGTCAGGTGGTCAGAACCTGAGCACGCCAATTTGAATACTTTGATGAGACCAGTCATCAAGTATACATAGTGGTGGGTTGATCAACAGTTCAGGAACTCAGGCGAAAAAGGATAACCTTGACTTATGATATGTTGAGTGAGGCGAAATCCTATTCTTCCAATGTAGACGCATCCCAGGGCGTAGAGATGATAGAGGCCACCACTTCCAGGAAAAGGAAGGAGATAGTTGCAGGCAAGGAGCCAGTTTAGAAGCAGGCTAAGGTAAAGACTTCACACTCGGCCGCATCTAGGAATATTGAAGAGATGCTGGCTACTGTAGATGCTTTACTGGCTGACATTAGGGATCCTTCCTCGATTCCGGAAAACAATATGGAGCCTCAGCCGGACGAAGATGTGCCACCATCTCCCACGGGCACAGAAATATTGGAGTCTGATGATGAAAATGTGGACACCCAAAATGAGGATTTCCAGGAAGGAATGATTTCAGCTCTTAGGGGAATTCTGGACGTTCCTGACAGGGAAGATAGGCCGGAAGATGAAGGCATGGAGCAGCCGACGATCCCGGATTGGCTAAGGGAGAGGTTGAAAGTACAGGCACCAGTGGAAGAGCCAGAAGAGGATGACATTGCGGACTTCTTGGCCAGACTTAAACAGACTGCAGTCAAGAAGCCAACAAAGAAATTTTCGAGCATACAAAGAGATGAAGCCAGTAACAGAACGGTGCAGATTGCAGTGCCTACAGTGGACAGGCCACAGGAGGACATGGCTCCACAAGATTATGCCATCACAACCATTGACTTGGGTCCGACCATGAAGGGCCAAGAAATTGAAGATCTGGACAATTCTGTGTCCACGATCAAGTCAAGGTTGGCGAAAGAAGTGGCCAAGAGGAAAGAGTGCCAATTAGAAATTGAGCGCTTAAAAGAATATATCCAGCATTTGGTCAAGCCACTTGATCAGGATAACACGACAGCTCCTCTTCTCCAAAACTCTTCACAGGAGGTAGCCAAGGAGATGGAAGAAAACAGGGTTATAGTTCGAGAGGCCAAGGAATGGATAGTAGTCAAAGGTACTGAAGCTGAGGCATTCGTGGAGAGGTTGACTTTGGTTTACGGTCAGGCCACTTCACTGCTTTCTAGACTAGCCGCTTTGGCGGAAGTATGGGAGAGCCTTCCAGATGTGCAGGATAGGATAATTCCTTGCCTTAGGATTCTGAAAGGGATTCCTAAGCAAGAATTGATAGACGGAGATATCATTGTAGCTGGTGCGGCTTATGACTTCCATACTTGGTATTGGGCACTAACGGCACGAGGTGAGGTCTTAGACAGAGTAAAGGTTGACAGTCTCAAGCTGGAGGAGTAGGTCAAAGAAGTTCAGGCCAAAATTCTCAACATGATTGCCGATATCCTGGATAAGGAGGCTCTACGAGAGAATGACCTGCAGTTAGAGGTTTTGAAAGGGAAGGTCCAAGAAGGCATCTTTGCCATCACAAGACCCATTTTGAAGCAGGATTGGGCCAAATTGGCGAACTTCTTAGGCATCCGAGAGTCTTTTGAGAAGACCAAGCCAGAGTGGGAGGATACCTTTGCCAGATGCGCCGAGAGTGTGGACGGACTGGAATTCCGGATCAGAATGCTTCCTCAGGTCACCATGGATGAAGTTGCCTTGATCGTGTCCAGATTTCATCGAACACACGGCAACGTAAGAGGATCGGGATGTAATTCCTTGAAAATAGCTCCAAGCGCCACATCACCCTGTCAACTCTTTGTTTACTGAAGTCATTTTGGGAAACCCTAATTAGGGTTTATTTGTTTTGATCTTGGCCATTGGCTCATTTTTAATCTGAGCCGTTAATTCAATTTTGTAAACTCTATATAAACTTGCATACACTCATTTGTAATTTGTGAAGTGAGTGGTATAAGATTGTTGCGATGAAACTATTTCCGTTTATAAAAGCTCTTGTGCATGATTTGCTAAGAACCACTTTTATTTTCAAGTAGTGCGCAAGGTTTTAATATTTCTCCTTCAACACTTAGAGTAGAATTAAAGTAGTATTTCATTTACATGTATGTTAAGTGAATGATAGATTTGATAGCAGTGATAGATAAAATTTAGCTCATACTTTTGTCGAATGGATGATTTGCATTCGATGTGCAAAGTTAGTCTGAGCCATTAAAATTGTGGATGCTTAACTTCTGTTTGTTTTAGTCAATTCAAACATGAAAATTATTATCACTTCCGTTGAAGATTGCACCCGCTTTGCATAGTTGTCCGAAGGAGGCGAAACAAAGTGTGGTTACCCCATTTTATCTAGTTGCTGCCGTCTCTTGGGTTCTTAGGCGTAGTTTAGATTTCTAAACCCTTATCCTTTTGCCCTTTTTTTTTGAAAATCCAAAATACCCATCAAAAAGAGGCTTCAAAGATAAAACCGTCTAAGTCCTCAATCTGCAAACAAATTATCACGTAAGTCCCCTTGTGATTACTAGCAATCACAACGCCCACTGGCCTTATCCACACGTCATGACCTGACCAAAAGAAACATTGGAGTTATTGTGTTATCTTCTAGGTATTTACAATCACTTTTCAAGAGAGGATAGGAGTGTCCCTTGGGCATTTTTATTCTGTGTTCAGTGGCGTACTCAAAACACACACCAACAGGTCGTCCTTTACCATCGTACTGTATTCTGTTCCTCGAACTCCTGTTCCTCTGGTAACCTCCAGGGTATGCATTGCTATTGTACTGGGAATTCGGTGGTGTGTTCAACGGTGTCGACGGTTCTCCTTGAGCGAAGAGTACTTGTGCACTTTTGGCTTTTAAATTGTATGGGCATTCCTTGACGGAATGTCCCATCACTTGGCAGATATCGCAGAATAACTTCTTTGGACAGTTCGCCTTCGTGTGACCTTCCCTATTGTAGTCTATACACCATAGTTCTCATGCTTCCCTCGTACTCTCTTTGTCGGCCTTCAATTCTTTCATCATTCGCATCATATCTTTCCTGAGTGCTTGTACGGTCTTGAATTCACCGTCACTGTCGTCCGCACTCTCCTCGTCGTCTGTCTTCTTTTTCCTCGGGAGGATGTTTTGTTTTCACTTTCTATATCCATCGCCTGATTGTATGCTTCAGCGTACGACGGCGGAGGCACAACTTTCATCTTCTTCCTCAACGACGGAAGCAAGCCTTCAATGAACCATCACTTCTTTAGCCCATCGGATGGTTGAACCTCCAATTTTCCCAACAAGTCTTTCAGTCGTCGATTGTATGTGCGCACATTCTCGTGTTTTCCTTGCTTCGTACTATAGATTTCTACTACAATCTCACTGTCATCCCTCAGGAGATTGAATTCGTCCTAAAAGGCCTTCTTGAGTAATCTCCATGTAGCTTTCTGTGCTTGGTCCAACTTTGAGTACCAGTCGATGGCACTATCTCTGAGTGTCACCAGAAAGGCTTTCAACCAATGATCCGGGTCATCTTCTCCACTTGCGATCCAGATTGTCTCGCATGTTTTGCAATGTCGAACTGGATCCTTTGACCCATTCCCCGTAAACTTCGGCAACTTTTATCCTTCTGGAGTCACCATCCTTCCCCGCTGTCCTCTTTGTATATTGGACCTGATTGGACCGGTTTCCCCATTACGTTCCGGTGCGTCACTTGCACTCTCGGCCACGTACGAGTCACTTTCCCGTCCTCCGTCAGCATCCTCTACACCTTGAGTTTATTGGGTCCCACTCCGATGCTCCCTCTGCCAAGGGGTCTTGGGCTCAGATCTCCTTGTCCTCAGCCCTTCATCATCATCCGATATGGACAACTCCCGAATGTGTTGGATGCTATTCTCAAGTTCTCCATTCAATTCATCTTCATTTTCTCGATTTTTATATTTTTCTACGTACGGGGTGCTGAAGGGTTCCTCGTCCCTCCCTTCCACAAAACTCTGATGTGCTCTACTTAATCTTTGCCGCCGGTTTTCTTGCTCTTGTACTCTCAATGATCGCCGAGTTCTTTCCTCCTCCGCTTCGTGCCCGAATGGTATTCGGTTCTTGTCCTTGTTCGGTCGTATGGCCATTACAGGTCTTTCACGCGATCATTGTTGGTTGCCAAGGTACGTCTCCAGCTAGTGTCTCGTTCCTCCTCTTCCCATTTGGTTCGTTCTTCGTACCGCTTCAAGATTTTTTGCCTTCAACGTTCTTGATCCTCTTCTGCCCGAAGATCCTGTAAGATAATGTAGTGGTGTGCTATCAATCTTGGCAGTCTAGTAAGAAGATGGTCGACCTCTTTGTTGATGCCCAATCTATCCCAAATGACTGCCTGAGGGATCTCTCGCTTGAGAGCCTCCCTCCGTACGTGGTCCTTTAACGAGATTTCCCACAGACTACAGAGGTCTTCCGTCAAGGCGTCTTCACGATCCTCGTTTGCTTGTACCGGCCCTTCGGTCGGCTACCCCATCACAACGCCATTCTCCCGTCTGGGTGGTTATCGGATTCGCTTAGGCAACGGCGCCAAATGTTTACTAGCTACGGGTACACTGACGTACGGAGTAAACGGAGATATAAAATGACATTGACAACATATAATAATCACATGGCAATTGCACAAAACATAGATATGCTTCTTTATTAAGTATTCGACAATTACATCATAATGTCTCCAGACAGAACATAGCATAGCATAGTAGAACCATCTCCCTTCCCGACTACATGACTCAAGTACATATAGTACGTTGGTGGTGGTTAAGGTACCAACCGTCACGTCCCTTCATTATAACTAATTACTTCATCAGGAACTGTTCCCGAGACAACTAACTAACATGACTCGTACATAACATAAGTACATGGATTATTAATATTAACTAATGTTTTATTTACTTATGGCTCACAACCGCCCAAGTACACTCTCGGCCGACTACGTCGACTCATGACTGACTACAATTATACCTATTAAATAGGCCTAGAACAGGAAAACCTGGCTAATAATAGAACAAGCTTCACAAGCCAACAAGAATAAAATCTCAACAAATCTTCTGATTTTAGTGCTATTGTAATGTCCCCTTTGCAGGCGTAAGTGATTGGTGGAGACCTTTAGCCTATTTTTAATTCCCATAGGCTAATTGGGATACGATAAGGGAATAATTAATTAATTAAATTAAGTTGTCTAAATAAATTCATTTTTCAAACGACTTATATTTAGTTAATTATTTTATTTAGTTGGACAATTTAATTCAAAAGTGACTTATTTTTGGTACAAAAAATGTCAACTTAAGTTAAAAAGTCACTTTGAAGGGAAATGAAAAGTTGCAGGAAATAATATTTTATTATTTCTAAAAAGTGTATATAATGGGGATATGAGGAGAGAAAATCATTCTATGCATTTTATCAAACCCTAGCTTATTTGAGAGATTGAACTTGGTTCATTTTTCAACCGAAGAATTAAAACCCTTTTGGCAATCAATTTCATGGATAAAAAACCACCTAGCTGGTCGAGTGAATTCATCCAAGATTCATCATTGTGCTTCATTGATTGGATGGATTAAAGGAGATTTGTTTAACTTTAAACTAATTTTTAGGCGAAAATATTGAATATTTTTATATTTTTGAAGGTTACTACAAAACCCACTACAGTATTGCTATAGTACTCGCTACAATACTTGTTTAAAGGAGGAATCAACATCTTTGTATTTGTATAATCAACCTTGGATTGCACTACTTGTAAGTGGTGATTTTCTAATGTGAATATTAGCATTTGACAAATGTATACTGTTGTAATGAAAGATGCATAGATTATTAGTTGTCTATTGCATAGTTTTTCTACTGTATAACATATCGATTGCTGTCACTATTATATCTTGACAAAAAATACTAACAGGGGTTGTGTTGGCCAATTGTTTGTGAAATTGTCAATGAAAGGTTGATGCATGACAACTATTTGCTAAAATGTCCATAAATTGTTCAATGCCTGCAAATGTTTGTGAATATGCCCATGATAATAAAAGATAATTGCACCTATTCCTAAGCACTAAATTCAAAAATATTGATTGGTTCAATAATCTGCAAATTGTTTGATGAATTGTTTGAGAATATGTAATGTCCCCGTTTTGGAGGTGGAAATGATTTAATTAATTTAATTAATTAAGTTGTCCAAATTAATAATTTTTCTTGTGGATAACTTAGTTGATTATTTTTATTAAAAGTATTAAGTTAATTATTTATAAAGTTATCAAATAAATAAAAATTAAAAAGCAGCTTTATATCTAATTAATTTAATTAAAGTGACTTAAAATAAATATTAAATCATAAAGTCACTTAAGTGAAATAATATTATATTTTTCTAGAAGTTTCTATTTGAGGCCGACCTCTTGGGTGAAAAAGAATAAATAGGAGAGGCCAGCCTTTGTCTCATCATCCAGATTTGATGTTGATGTTGGTGTTTGTTGTTTCAGCTTGTGGAGCATAGGGTTTCTACAGTTGTCTCTTGATCATAAGAAACAAAAACTTCCTATTGATAGCAATTTTGAGGGTCTGAAATATCACTTGAATTATTGCAAAGTGGAGAAAGTTGCCTTCAGACTTTCTACTTGTTCTTCAAAGCAAAATTTCATGGCCTTTGGCCAAATTTTGGGTTGTATTGATTTGAGGAAATCTATTCCAGATTTGGAGACATTTTGGAGCTTTGAGATTTCATCATTGGGACGATTTCTTTGTTGTACATTGCTGTTAGAATTTCCAGTCTTCTTTAGACTTCACCTACAGCCCTCTAGGAGCCACAATTTTGTTTATTGAAGCTACAACATCCCTCAATTTGGTCTTGAGTTAGAGCGCTTGAATTCCAAGGAGCTGGAGACTATCGTTGGAGCTTTATGAGATCTTTAGAGGATGCTCAATATTTATTTTTCTGAGGTCTGCAATACAGGGGCGATTTGGACTTGAGAGCTCAAATAAATTCATAGAAATTCATACATACATCTTTGGCACATGGGTATTTGGGCGATCACCTTCTTGAAGCTTGGCAATGACAATGGATGATAGTAATTGAAGGTTGCAGCTGTGATATATTTATTTTGAAGGTCTGAAAGTTACAGCAGGGGCGGCCCAGCTTTGGGTCATTACTCTTCACATACAAGGCGTTCATTTATTGATGTATGCTGGCTATTTCATCTCCAACACAAGGTGACTCAACCAGGTTCTTTATGTTGTCTGGTATTCCATTTTATGCATATATGATCAGTTGTAAGAGGCTGCAATTGGTACTCATAAATTATAAAATTGCATAAGTATGATGCCAAGAGTCTTGGCCAATTTGTAATCAGTTTTGCATTGAACAAATGTTGGCAATCAAGGAGTAATAAGTAGTTTCTCAAATTCATGTTACAATTGTGCAATCAAATATCATATTGTAATCAGCTTATGAGTATGCATGCCAAGTGTTTGACAAAATGTCTCTTGGCTGTAGATGCATTTTATTTACTTAGTTCTTCATTTGAATGCATTCTAAATTGCAAAGGAGCATTGTATTTCAATTAGAAGCTTGCATAGTAGTGGTAGAAGATAGTTTAAGCATTTAAAATCATTTGGCATTCAATCTTGCATCAAACAACAAACTGAAAACAACATTTCAGCTACATTACACATTGCATACAAAGTGTTTGACAAAATTACAAGGCTGCAAATTGGGGCAAATTGTGATCAGTTTGAGCAAGGGATATTACACAATAGTTAATCAGAAAATTTGCAAGTTTGTTGAAATATTTTGGTAGGGACTTTACAAATATTTTAGACCATCGATGTGTCAACATGAAACCAATACTAATTCATGTCCTATTAATATACACCCACATCAAAGAGGTGGTCAAGTGGTAGAACCACTTGGTGATGAAACACACAATTATACTCGGAGGGAGGGGGGCGGCGCTTGTGAATCAGTATAAGACAATCTTTTACTTTTCAAAACTTAAACAACCATAGAAATAGCAATCACACAAGATTTAACAATTATGCAACACAAGAACACACGATTTACATGGAAACCCTTATGGGAAAAAACCATAGTAAAATATTGCTTATATAAAACTTCTATTACAATCTTCGTAGGCACCAACCCATTGGAGACACCAATCCCCACAATTCAGCACCAACCCAGCAAGAGACACAAATCTCTTCTAACGAGAGGCACCAACTTCTCGATCTATTCAATATAAGGCACCAACCTCAATCACAATAAAGTCTTTGTCTTCCTCAAAAACTGCTCTAACAAATCTGCTCAAATCTTCCTTGAGATTTGATATAAATCACCTTGAAGAGTCTTCTATAAATCTGTAATGTCCCTTACCTATTTTGCCTTAGAATTCATTTGTTGATTAGGTTTAGGGTTTCTTCCTTCCAAATAAATGTTCTTCTAATGAAGTAATCTTGGTTTGAAATCTGCATTCACCATATTAACAAAATTTCCACATATATCCATTAGCATTAATATCTAGATATCCAAAATATAAGCGTAATCATATATGCAATTTTAACAAGCAAGAGAAGTGCCTTGTATGGATCCGCCCAGAAGCCTTGGTGTTGGGCACGAGAGGTTGCACCTCACAATCCTCCTTTCCCAACAGCTTAGTACCCGCATTCTCCATACACGGCAAAACCTCGGAAAACACTTGCCCTATTAGGAGGGAATGGTGAAACCTCAGATCCAAGGGCCTACGACCTACCACCCCTATAACAATGTAGTTTCCTATGGTGGTACCCCCACCTCCCTATGTCTTTCCCGTTTCTTGGGCATAGGAACATGAGAGGGAAGTTTTTAGGCTTTCCACTTGGACTTCGCTTCACCACTTCCTAATAGGGTAACAAACACGGAGAAGACAATATTTACACAATCAGATATATTTGCATTCATCCAAGATCTATTTCATGCCTATAATCAAATATATTTTCATGTATCAATGATTCTTTAAGTCCATTATTTCGTAGAATAATTCTCATTATGATAAGATTAAAGAAAGCATTATATCAATAATCCGATTCGCAATATCTATTTCTTATATTCAAAATATGCTAAATATTATTGCTAAGTGAGTACATCACCTGAGTTGTATCTTTCCACTTTTTTGATTCCTTACTCGCCAACTTCAACCTTATACTGGATCGATCATAGGATAAAAACATATATAAATAAATATTAACCTATTCATGTTTATATTAAGATCGTAATTACTTACAAGACTCAACAATGGCTGCAAGCATCATTATTGTATATAATAGATATCTATTTCATAAATATCTTATATCATATAATTTTTTCTAACTAATTTAAATCTTTCAATAGTCATTTGTTATATATATATATATATATATATGTTTTAAATATATATGTATATATATATTTATATTTATATTTATTTCTCTAATAATATATTAATATACTTGCTGCTCAGAAAAATATCCATTTTATTTTTGTCTTCATTTTCTATTCAGATTTCTACTTTTATATGTCCTTTAACTCAAATATATATTCCAGATCTATTTATTTTTCCCATTCTATGATTCGATGCCTTCCTCCTATTTCTTATTTTACTTATATCTTTATGAAAGAAGACGGCACTTCATAAAATCCCTTGCCAAAGGGATGCCTCCTTTCAACCGTGGCTTTTTATAAACCATCCCCTACTATGTTTGCTATATTACTAATCACTGTTTTTCAAATCATAATTATAGGCAGTAAATCGCAGCACCTCTAGTTATCTCTAACATGTGTGATTTGATTAATTTATTTAAGTTTCTTTGGTAAAGAAGAGTCGGCTGCTGCTAGGAGTACATTTATATTAATTGTTTCTTGTTAGAATGTATTTATTATTATTATAGATCATAATAGTAATGTCTAGTATTTATAATGTGATAGCTATGATAATATTATTTTATGTTTTGTGTTTTATATCAATGTTTTCTTATTTTGATGTATACATTTAATATTCATAGAGTTATATTGTTATAATTATAATAGTTTTATATTGTTAATTTTTATATTTTATATTTGACTATTATAATTATAATATTACCGGTGATAATTATAATTATAATGATTTTTAAATTGTATTTCTTTATATTTATATTTTTTATATTGATTGAATATCCCAATACTTCGTATTTTGGTGTTATCATTTTTGGGGACATGACAAAATCTGCCTTAAAATCACTTTTAGGATCTATTATAAATCTACCTTAAATCACTTGAAAGATCTGCTATAAATCTGCCTTAATTCACCTTCAGGATCTGCAATAAATCTTCCTAAAATCACATTCAAGATCTGCTATAAATCTTTCTTAAATCACATTCAGGATCTGCTATAAATCTCCCATAAAAGTCTGCTCCAAATCAGGCACAATGTCTGCTATAAATCTCCCATAAAGGTCTGCGTCAAATCAGGCACAATGTTTACTATAAATCTGCCTTAAAGGTCTGTTGCAAATCTGCTCTTAGGTCTGCTATAAATCTGCTCTTAGGTCTCCTCCGATTCTACTGTAAATCATCTCCAAAAGTCTGCTATAAATCTCTTTAAAAGTCGGTCATAAATCTCCTCGAACTTTTTCTCCTTGTCTTCTTAAATCTGCTTTTCTTCTCCTAATTTTTGGTCTTAAAGGGAATGATTTTCAATTGAAAAATTTGCTTTCTAACCTCCAAAATAACCTATAATTATATCCAGATCATGCACTTTACCAAAAGTAGGTCGGCCAAGATTTGACATAAAATTTATTTTAATTATTTAATTTCACCTTTCAAAATAGGTTGGCCATCTTTGATAAATATTAATTAAATGTGAGGTCAGCCATCCATGGGAGATAACACTTCCATAAGGGGTCAGCCCCTTTAATTAATATTCTATTTTAATTTCTTCCGTTTAAATCTAGCGTGCCATAACTAGATGGAGGTTGGCCATAAATAATTTAAATCAAATTTTTATTATTCCTTGTCTTCAATCAACGAACTTATCATCACAAAAATATACCTTTGAGACTAATGATAATAATTCTAACAATTTTGTCCATATGCCTTTGACATCAATGACAATATTTCAAACACTTGGTTCTAAAATTGTGTCAGTGCTTCAATTCGCACCTCTGGAATGCGGATTAGAAACAGACAACTTTGCACAAATAAACTACTCTTCAAATTAGGAGGGGAAGCTCCCTCTTCGTTGATGATGCATAAAGAAAGTAAACTAAACTATTTGCCAATCTTTTTGTTCTTAGCTAAGAGCACAAAGTTATAATACTCTAGCATTGTAGCTAAGGTTTTCTCTTTTTGAACTTCAACTACGACTAAGCCTACTCTAATGAAACTTTTAACAACTCAAGTAAACTAAGAGCTTGAGAGTTAAAAGTAAACAAGGAATGATCTTGACACAAATACTTAAACAAACTTTCTCTCAACGCACACCTAAAGACTCATTGTACTTTTCAATGCAAGCTGAAATAAAGATTATATAAGCATAACATATAAAACAAAACTTGAGATAGTAGATCAAAGCAACAAAGTAGGCATAAGATTTCCTTTCTCAAATTTCAAATAACGATTACACTTCTGGGACAACAAGATTGTTGCAATAATAGGCTTACAATTTTGCGATCAAACCATAATACACTTGACACAAATAAAACATGAACTGAACAATATCTTGCAGCAAAAGGAAGGCATGCAAGCTTGCTCTTACACTAAATAACAACTTGCAGGCAAAGTAGGCTCAACAATTTTCTATCACAATAACGGTTAAATAAAAATGGCGAAGGATGCTCTTATTTATACACAGGAGAGTAGGAAAAAGTGGGCGCCCTTGGAGGAGATAGGCACCTGACAATTTGAAGGGGCAAACGAAGTTTTTGTCAGAAGATGTCTCCAGAACAATGTCGTCAGATTCGATCTGGCTCTATGATGAAACTTTTAGTTCATTCATTGGATCAATCTAGAAGCTGGGAGACAGGATCAAACTAAGGTTGAAAATTGAAGAGAAGTTGAAAATGGTGAAAAATTGGTTAAGTCTGGAGAGATTGGGCGCCTCACTTCAAGAAGGGCACCCAACTTGCAATGCCTTAGTGAAATTTTTGAAAATTTCAAAATCTGAAGAGAAGGAAAAAACACCTAAGTTCATTGCATGAACTAAATTTAGGGTTTCAAGAATTAGGGTTTTGAAGGCTGTTTCTCAAGACTAAACTTATTTAAAGGCATCTTTGTGTTTTATTTTTCATATTTTCTTGCAGGTGACTTCAAGGAGAAATAGAGCAGCAACTTCAAACCCTTATTTTTCAAGATTCAAGAACATAAACTTGCTGGTTTTTCATAAATTTTCAGATCAACACTCAAAGAAGGCTTTCTTTTTCATACTTCTTCATCCAGAACATCAAATTTTTGAAAGAGGCCATTGTTTTCAATTTTCAGCAAGTTGGTTTATGCAAGTTCAATCTTCTAGACAATTCTTGAAGAATTTTCTTAAGGTTGCAACAGCTGCTTTTTATTTTGCATGTCAGAGAAAACTTCAAAACTTTCAACTTCCAATCTTCTGGGTCTATCTCAAATCTTCTTCTGGACAAAACCCATATCACAGCTTTTTCAGTGAAACTTCAAATGGCTTCTTTTTCAGTGGAACTTCGAAGTTTTCTAAATCTAATAAACTAGGTTCATCCAAAATGTGCCTCTGAACAATACCCAGATGTAAGTTTTTTTCTGCTTTTTCAAAGAAAATTAGGGTTTGCTGGTTTTTTCGTCTTCATTTAGAATTTTCAAAAACGGATGATTTGGGTCTTCTTGTAATGAAATTCTAAACAAAACCCATATCTCAGAAAAATTTCCAAAAATTCATTCGTTTGACGAAGAAAAATATGCAGTCTAAAAATAGAAGGTTGTGCAAAACTTGTTAGAAAATAGGCATGTTCACAATCAATCTTCGAGTTTTGCAGAATGGAGTACACTCCTACAGAGTATAAGACTAGATCAGCACTATACCATGATTTCTTTGAAACAACTGAAATTGACTTGATCCAAATTAAGCCAGTGTTCAATCTGCATGCTTTAGAAGACGCAGGCAATGTCACCATCAGGCACCTTGGCCATTCAGGTCTTCTTGCAGCAACATCCATACCTTTTTCAGTTCAAAGTCTGAAGTTCGTAATTGCTTGCATCAAGCATTACAATCTAGCAACGAGGGAGATTTAGTCAGTGGACAGAAGAATCATTTGCAGCCTAAAGCCTGACATAATAGAAAGATGTTTCTCAATTCCACCTTGGCCCGGAAGCGTTACTATCTCTCAAGAGGAATGCGAAAGAATATGAGAAATGGATAACAACAAGTACAACAAAAAGATTGCGTCAAAATGGATGAAAGAAAAACACAAGACATTGCCAAAGAATGTTGGGAGAGGCGAATTTAAGGAGGAAATTGGCATCATCCTCACCTTGCTCAACCAGATCACAGGCCAAGAAGATGCAACTAAGTTTCAGCCTTGGATGTTTTATGTGATACCTCACTCCATGAAGAAAACGAAATTCTATGACTGGTCTACATTGATCAGTGATTGCCTTCATCATCAGATAACTGAGTATTTTAACAGACATGAATTGCACATAATCTCATACCTAGTCTACCAAGTTGCCTTCCAAGCCAAATTTAGAGGGTTGAATACTGAGGGGTCCTTAAGCGTCCAACATGTTTTCAATTACTACACTCAACTGGAGTTTGTTGCATCCTCTTATCACTACAACAGAGTGAATGAAGCCTTCCTAATGTATATAGTGCGTGACTTGCATGATGAGCTACATGTACACATTTCATGTATAGCCAGGGCAACAATGTCAGAATGGGCAGATTGGTATATTTAGTTTTCTACTTTCACCTATCTCAGGGTCTATGATTATTCCGGTGCTCCTCTCATGCTACCAAGGTATCTGTCTAATGAGGTCGTGTGTATGGAGTTTCTAAGGCAAGTATCAGATGTTCACACCCGCTTGCGAAACAAAAAGAAACCAGCATTCACTTTCCCTTTTGCATTAGGCATATACAGATGCAGGTCATCGGTTGATGCTAAGATAATGGGTAACGAGTTAACTAGACTTGGTCTCAAGTCTTTCAGTGAGAGACGATCTTATGATCCCCATGGTGTCTATGTAGCCATACTTGGTCAAAACTTCTCTCACATACCCGCATTGGAGGATTTTTGGGCCAACTGCAAAGATGAAGTTGAGATCCGAAGGTGTAGCAACAATAGACTCACTCTTCATCAAATGAATGATTGCTTATCAGAGGATATTGAGGGGTTGTCAGATGATGACGGAGATATGCTTCTCCCAGCTTACACTCGTGAGCAGATTGAACAACCTTCTTTTCCACAGGTTAATCGGTCTCATAAAGAATGCATTTCAGTGGAAGAAAGGACTCGTCAGGTTGTTGAATATAGTAACACTTTCTTAGTCCTTAAAAGGAAGAAGTCTATTCCTATAGCAGAGCCGCCAAGGGTTCATTCATCACTTCCTTCTTCTTTTAGAGCTCAATCAAAAGGAAACATTCAAGAGGTTGTAAAGGGCAGTAGGTCAACAAAGAATGCAAAGAAGAGGTTGGACTACACAGGAATTGTCATCCAGGAGCAACCAATGACAGAAACAAAAGTTTCTCCACATGAGCCCATAGTTCAAGAGGAAACAAAAGATGTGCCTTTGATACATGAACCTTTGTCATCCCCGAGGTCTTCACCAATTCACATTGATTTGGAAGAGGAGGTAGAGGAGGAGATTGCAGTTGTGCCTCCCATGGATGTGAGTTGAAATACCACATTTTGGCTTGAGAGCTCTTTGGGAAGGACAAGAAGAAGGCCTTCTTATCAGGTAAATGTTGATGATCTCAACATATATCAGGAAGCACCCAAGAAGAAGGCAAAAAAACAAATACACTTTGAGAGGAATCATGATGCTGAGATGATCATGGAGACGGCTACACCTCTTGAAGATAAAAACAAAGATGTGGTGGACATTGATGACTATGTAATGGTGAAGTCCTATCTTGGCAAGAACACTAGACATGCCGGCATGAGCTTGTTCAAGATGGTATCAGAAAAATTTTAGGACAGAGTACAGAAAGATGGGGAAGACAAGGCAGCCCTCAAGGCTGAACCGTCAACTCTGTTTGTATATCTCGAACCTCATTTAGGGCACTTCACAAACAACACAGTTGTTGCCCCAGGTTTTAGAGACACCATCTGATCAGCAACAATTGAGACAGTTGGTCATTTGTGGGAAACAAACTCAAGAGTGGATTGAGGAGATAATCACCAGAGGCACAAAAGTTCTAGCTCAGATATTTCAGCTAAGGTATAAGGCCCATGATTTATGTCAGGGTATCCAGGATTTTGAACAGTTGATAGCCGAGTTCAAGCCTATGCATGAAATCATAATTGCAGATTTAGATTTGGCATACGGCTCTACATTGGTGAGGGAACATAAAAGAAAAATATTGGAATGCAAAGAGGGTCACCTTTTCAATGTTAAGACATATGAAAGAATATCCAAGGAGTTCATTGCATACAACCAAAGAGTTGTTGATGCTCTCGAATTCATAAGAGAGTTTGTTGCAGCAATTCCTTGCCGATATTGTTGAGATGATGGTTCCTATTTTGGGCTTGATGAAGTCCAAACAGAGTTTCAGAGTGTTGTTCGTAGCAGCAGTGACAGTGATAGAAGAATGAGTCAGCTTTCAGTGATGTCAACAAAGTTTGAGAAAGTGTCCAAAGAGAATGAAGATTTCCTGAGATCTATTGCAGATGGTGAAGAAATATTGGAAAAGCGACATTTTGTTATTAATAGTATTGGCACTCCCACTAAGGATGAAGTTGCCGCTTTTTAGCGGATGTGATCGAGATTTAAATCAGCTTTCTTCTAGAAGATTCTTCCTAGCTTTCTTTCTGTTCTTGTCCTGATTCTTATTCATTCTTTGAGGATAGAAAGAAAACAATTGTAATGAGTTGGCATTTTCTATTTTTAGATGCTTTCTAGGTTTTAGATGTTTTATCTTTTCTAGGATTAGAAATAAAGTTTGCATGTTGGCAATCATTAGTTGTAAAAGCAAGGAGATTTTAGGGTTCCCTACTCCTCTGCTTGGCTATAAATAAGATCAGTGTTTTGCTCATTTTCTTTAACCATGCTAGTGATAACAAGACACAAGTGCCTTCTTTTTGTTATTCAGTGTTGTTTGGAACCGTGCTTGTGATAACATCATTGCTGAGCCTATGCCTTCATGTTTTTTATCGATTAGTTTCAGTTCACTTTGTGTTAAGGGCAAGTTTGCATGCCTCTTTTAGCTGCAAGTTCTTTGTCATGTCCTCAAAATAGCATCAAAAAAAAAAAAAAACCTCATATTAAAATACCAATAAATAAATAACAATATAAATATTAACAATCTAGTATTATTATTATTATTATTATAATATAATACTATAAAGTATGTATATATAAAACCAATATAAAATAAAACATATTAAAATAATAAGAAAACATAAAATAGTTGAAGGGAAATATAATTATAAAAAAAAAGAGATAAATTAAAAATAAATTAAAATAAAGATTCACATATGGACTGAGCAAGATTACTAAAGGGGAATAATTAAGAATAAAAGCAATTATATTAGTTAAGGCAGAGATTGAATCTTTGAAAGGGTAGCAATTAAATAAAGCAATGGTAAGTTTGTAAAAAGGCAGTGATGGAGAACTAAGAGGAGACGTGACTGTTTCTAGAAGTTATCTTATTTACCAAAAGATGTCTCTCTTCATAGAGACAAAGATATATAAATAGTGTTTGAAAAAATATGTTGTACCCAAAATGAATTTTTTGGCATTCTGCTTAAAAAAAGCTAAACAATGTAAAAATGCCATCAAAAGTATGTTTTAGGTCAAAACAAATACGAAGTCTTTGTGGGTTTCTGTCAAGGAACCTATGGTTAAAATTTTGAAACTATGAAAATTAGGGTTTTATGCCCCTATTTTTAAGGAAACCCTTAAAAATAAAACCTTCTTGGAAATGATTGAAAATAATTCTGATAGGGTTAATTGCCTTCACGATCACATTGATCAAGTCAAAATTATCAAAAAACATGTTTTACTCTGGTGGGTCTATTTCTGTTTTTCAGGAACAAAGTTAGGAGCTTCGCAGCCATTAATAGCAGATTGGCCAGTACCAGGTGCTGAACTAAACCTCAAGAACTCCAACAAAGAAGCTATGGCGGAAAAGGATGAAAATGATGTTGTTCAACGAATGAGATTCTCAAAACGGAAAAGGCCTAAAATTGGCTAACTCTGGAAGATGGACGTTTTGGTTACCAAGGCAAAACACAGTCTACAATGGAAAAAGGCGCCCCTCTTGAAGAAAGGCGCCCTTGGATCTCAAAGGGAAAATGTAATCATTTGACATCTTCAAATCAGTCATCCTCTTCACTTTTGTACTGGCTCGACAACGAAACAATCAACAAAATCATCTGATTCAAGGATCATTGACCAACCGTCAGCAAAGTATGGAGGATCCATTAGCAATGAAGATGCCAAATCAGAGAGCTTCATGGTAAAAGCGCCCCTCTTGAGGAAAGGCGCCCCTCAGTTACACGCACCAGATGAATCCATCTGCTATAACTCTATACATGTTATCTTTCCAGCTTCCTCTCTGCTATGTGATCAATCTGACAGCAGGTTCACAGGACACGCCAAACGATCACACACTGAGGTCAAGCAAAAAAAGACAGAATTGAAGAATTGGAAAGACAAGCCAGAAAATGGCTAAGGCATGGCTAAAAGTGCCCCTCTTGAGGAAAGGCGCCCTCTCTTTGAGGCATGCAGATGCAGCCTGAATGCTTACTGCTCTCTAGAACAACCTTCTCAGCTATGATCAATCTCGACAACGAGATTGTCAACAAATGGATCCGACAATTGAATCATCTAATGACAGAGATCAAGGCAGGCAGTTTCAGAGTAGACAAAACCAGTCAACAAGCTAAAAGCACCCCTGCTGGACAGAGGCGCCCTTGAGTTTGAAGGACATAAACTCACTGTCATCAACTGAGAAGTCAGTCATCCAGTGCAGGACTGAGCTGGCTACCTGATGCATCGTCAAGCAGAGTCATCTGACTCATCCATCAAGGGGAACATTAGATCAAAGCACAGAGGGTCTAAAAAGGCCAAAACGAAAAACAGTCAATGAAAATTGACTAAGGCACAACCAAAAGTGCCCCTCTTGAAGAAAGGCGCCCTTCATTCTAGAGGCTCAAACTCAGTTTTCTGAGTTAATCTCTCCCAGGTATATCTCGTCAAGATGATTCCATCTCAGCAACGGATCTGTCAGCAACTTCCGAAGATCAAACAGAGGCACTTCAGCCTGCAAAAATGATCAAAACTCCAAAAAGGAAGCCTAAGAAAGTCAAAAGCAAATGTTGACTTGAGTTAACAAATTTTGGAGGCAAAAAGAGGCCAAACACTCCGCAATCAGTGGAAATCACCTTTTTGAACTCCAAATTAGGCTCAATCATGAGTTGGATGCCCAATTGATGCTTGCAACTCCAAATTGACATATCAAAGCATCTAGGCATCTATTATTCATTATTTCTTTGCAGGTTGAGGAGCTCAAGAACGGCTATTTTTCTTCTCCAACATTTTTGAAGATCTGACGGAGGGGTTTTCACCGTTCTTCATATTTTTGAAGATCTGTTGCATAGAGGGACCATTTATCAAAGTTTGCATCAAAAGGCATAATTCTTCTAGATTGACAGCCGATAACTTCCAATCCACCTTCTGTCTACTTCCTGTATTTTTGTCTATATTTCTTTGCATGTCATAGGAAACGACAGATAATCACAAATCTAGCCAATTGGGTATGATCAACACAACTTTTTCAACAAAACCCACATGTTAGATTTTTCCAAAAAAAGTAGCCCTGCTGCCCCTATTTTTTAGGGTTTTTGGAAAAAGTCATAATATTGAAAAACGGACAAACTGGGTTTGTTTAGCTTTGAAGCACGAACAAAACCCATGTGTTGGATTTTTCCAAGAAAAATCACTTTCTGGTGCCTCGCTCCCTTTGCCACCGAAGGGCTCTTGCTTGTCATAGAAAAACTCATTTTTCCGAATTTCTGACGATTTGGGTTTGTTTAGAGAATTATTCTCAACGAAACCCATGTCTCGGAATTTTTCGTAAAAATTACCCCCGGCGAGGCTATTTTTAGCAGTTCCAGAAAAAGTTGTCCGAGCAGCATCGTGTGCACAGTCAATCTTCAAGGCTTTAAGAACGCAGCTCCCCCAAGACGAATACAAGACCAAATTGGTCTTACTCCATGATTTTCTGAAAACGACTGACACCGATCTACGTCGGGCACACCCAGAGGTCAATCTAGCCAGATTGACAAGCATAGAAACAAGTCCACAGGTTCCATAATGGTTTCACCTCGTATATCTGATCGCCTTCCAAGGCCAGTTTAGAGGATTGTAACTGTTGGAATTTTACACATGCAGCAAGTTCATGTACATACCTCACGGTTGGAGTGATCGTGGTCAAGCTTCGCGGTTTCATCATACGACATTCTTCCATTGAGAAAGATCAAGGAAAACGTCAAAGCTGCAAAAGAACGCGGAACGTAGTCATTTACAACACAGAGCCGCCATCGGTTAATACTACACTACCTTCCACATCAAAGTGGAAACACAGACAAAAAGAAAAGGACTAACCCTCCTAAAGGAAGTAGAATAAAGGAGATGCATACATCAAGTTGCTGACAAGTGATAAGCTGACGATTGACAGGCATGTAACGATCTCCGTATGAAGAAGTCAACGAATGGACAAAAGCACCGTTGATCAATGGTGATGAGGTGTCAAACACCTCAAGAAGGACGTCCTACTCTCCAAAGTAGCAATAAATATGACTGAAGTCAACTTGATGCCCCTTTCCAAGTTGACTCCAGATCTCCATAGATCATGCATGTCAGATCCCACTGATCTAGGATGCCTAATTGACTCCCACAATTTGTGGATCTTAGATCTCTTTTAAAGGTGGATGTCTATTTTGGAGACATATTTGTAATTTAAGTTCACTTTAGTTAGGTGTCAGTCAACTAAGGTAGACTTCCAGTTTGACTTTTGTTTAGTCTCAGTTAACTGAAGTAGATTTCCAATTAACTGCTTGCTCACCTACTTTTAGACATAGAAATAAATCTTGCTGATTGGCAAGAACTGTTTGTTAGCTCAAGGAGATTTTAGGGTTGCCTACTCCTTTGAGTTTCTATAAATAAGAGCCTTAGGTTCTTTATTTGTTTTTAACCTTTATTTGCTAAGCAAAATTGCTGCGCCATTGTTGCCAAAGTTAGCTTGTTTATATTTGTTCACTCTTGGATGAGAGTTCATTGGTTGATCGCAATTGTGCATGATTTCGTGCCTTTGCTGTCCCGACCTTTGTAATTCTTTGGAGAAAGCTTGAACAAATAAATCAGATGGCGCATGCTTGCTTGATCTAAATACTTGAGTCTATTCATAGTCTTGTTTTCAAATAGTGTATTGTTTCAATCTCCTCCTTGGATATTTTCTTATCAATCATTATAGTATGATGTTGTTTAATGATTTGTCTTGCAGCCTAGACTTTGGACAGGTGTCGTCACCTCCTCAGGAATCCTGCTAGACAGGCCATCGTTCCTTGTTGTTTCCAGTGAGTTGTTTCCAAGCCTACACCTCGGACAAGGGTTCCTCCTCCTTCGCAAGTCTCAGATCTAGTTTACCGTAAGAGTGTTTGTTTGTATCAAGCCCTATCTTGGTATATATCCGAAGGTTCAAAGCCTCAGCCATATTCCATTGAGACGGAGGATTCAAGTAATCCAAACAGTCCATTTCGCTCCTAAGACCTCATGCTCTATTTATCTTGGGGAGGTAGGACAGTTTAGAAGCTTAGTTAGTCGTAGTTAAGATCTGCGGAAACCAGAGAAAAGGCTTAGCTACGACGCATTGTGTTTATGCACCCTTATGTCCTACCGCTGAGTAAAAAAGATAGGAACCTTAGTACACCCCCTTTTTTATAGTAGAAAATCAGCAAAAAAATATCTTCTTCTCTATAATCCAAAGAGCATGTACTAACACACTTGCAATAGCTGTCCGTTTCCAATAAGCACTCCAGAGGTGCTAATTGAAACGCCAACAAAATACAAGAAGGGGGAGAGAACAACAAGCAATATGGGAGAGGAAGATAGGAAATATAAAAATAAAAGCATATTAGGAATATATGAATATATTCTGAGTAAAAAGAATCAGTAAGTAATATCTTTGGAATATTATTAATATTTATATGCAATCATCATGGATGATAATTATTTATATGATTATTAGTATTTATATATATACATAGATATAGATAAATGATATGATGGATAATATGAAATAAGTAAAGAATATATATATACACATAATGATATATCAATATTTATTAGAAATAATGATGTACATATATATATATCATTGTAATGAGACTCGCCAGGAATCGGCGAGTCCCGAGTCGAGTCACCCTGGCTGAGTCCTAGGGGCTCGAACTCGGACTCGGCTAAGTCCTATTTAGTCCTGGCTGGACTCGCCGAGTCTGGTAGACTCGCCAGACTGGTTGAGTCCCGTCAGCAAGACTCGACAATAGGCAGGGTTTGAAAAGTGCCCCTCGACCCCAGCCTGTATCGCGATAGGGAGCGCACCCAGGGCGCTGCCCCTCAACCCTGCTGGGGGCACTGCCCCTTGACCCCGCTGGGGGTGCTGACCCTAGACCCCCGCACGGGGCGTTGCCCCTTGACCCCACTGGGGGCGCTACCCCCATACCTTTGCAAGGGGCGCTGTCCCTTGACCCTACTGGGGGCACTGGCCCCAAACCCCCGCAAGGGGCGTTGCCCCTTGACCCCATTGGGGGAACTGCCCCCAAACCCCCGCAAGGGGCATTGACCCTTGACCCCACTAGAGGCACTGCGCCTAAACCCCCACAAAGGGCACTACCTCTCAACCCCATTAGGGTAATTTCCCTGATACTTGAGATTATGGCTACTACATCATCCAAGACCTATCTTAGACACATTCATAGGAAAGATGCAAGCTCTTTTGAGCCATAGACTTCTAGTTATTGTTTTGAATCTTTTGATATGTCATATTTGTTTGGAACATTTGATGTCATGGATTTCATATTCCATGAGTTTTGTATACATTTGAGTCTTTGACTATATATCTAAGTGTGATATTTGATTAAGCAACTTAGCTACAATTCGTGTTTATAGTTATACTTATATGATCGATGTATACTTGTGCTACTGATGAGGACCTTGATTGGGTTGACTGGGTAGATAGAGAGGTTGAGGCTATAGCCATGGTAGAGGAGGAGGCTAAAGCATGAGCAAACACATCCAAAACTAATGTTGGTGAGGGTGGCATGGAGTCACAAGCAGAGACTATGACTGCAATTGCTACATCATTTAGGACCCACCTTAGATGCCTTTATAGGAAGGATGCAAACTCCTTTGAGCCATAGACTTGTAGTTATTGTTTTGATATTTCATATTTGTTTGGAACATTTGATGTCATGGACTCATATTTTGTACCACACACTACTCCTGGTTCCCAACCGTCGCTTGAGAGCATGGGTTGGAACAAGGACACACATGATGCAGCAAAAAAGACAATTGCAGGCTTTTGGTACTACTAATCCATTCCCTTCCATGTAGCCAGGTGATTCTTTTTCCTTTAATTGTTTTAAAATTTATATTTAAATTTTATTATTTTAGAATCTAGATGTATCTCATTATCGAATTCAAATTTAAAGTTGAAAACTTAAAACTTTTCATTTTACAATACTTATGTAACTTTTCATCATCCAGGACCCTTAGACGCCTTCGTAGGAAGGATGTTGGCTCCACTATGCCATAGAGTCATAGAATTATAGTTGTTGTTTTGATATTTCATATATTTGTATGGAACATTTGATGTTAAGGATTTCATATTCTACGAGTTTTGTATACATTTGACTAATTTTATATATCTAAGTATGCTATTTCCTTCAGCAACGCAACTACAATTTGTGTACTTTATACTTATGTGATCGTTGTATACTTGTGTATGTGATCAAATTTTCTTTTATTTGTGTTGTATTCAATAAAGGGTGCTTGAAACAAGTTTTAAATCCTTAAAAATCTCTAAATTTCTAGGGTTTTTTCAACCTTTTTTCATTTTGGCGAGTCTGTGCCGAGTCCCCGAGTCCCGAGTCGAATCACCCTAACCGAGTCCGAGCCAAGTCTGAGTCTCGTTACTATGAATTATATATTTATTGTGCAATAATGATGCTTGCAACAATTATTGAGCCTTTGAAGTAATTACAATCTTAATATAAAAATGAATAGATTAATATTTATTCATATTTTTTTCCTATGATCAATCAAATGTAACATTGAAGGAAGGCGATTAAGGAATAAAGCGTCATGGGAAGACACGGTAGTTTAGGTGATGTATGTCATGTCCCCAAAATCGTAAAGTTGAATATGAGATATTAAAAATAAAATAAACAATTAACCAAAATCAAATAAATACCAAAATATAAATATAAGTAATTGACCATTTAAACTTCAATACTATAATTATAAATATAATTACCATTTAAACCATTATCCTCATAATCATGATTATCATAGATAAGTATTATAATTGTGATATAAATATTATAGAATAACATATGATAATACATATCATAACTATGACATAATACAGTAATAAGATATGATAAAAATATCATAATTATAATAACCTATATTCTATACTAAATAAACAAACATAAAAAAATAAAATAAACAAATAAATTATTATAAATATAAATAATTTAAAAGAAAATAATACAAATAATAATAAACATATTATATATATTTTGTAATAAGAAAAAAATTAATATATTTGTTGTAGAATACTTATCATCTTTACTAAGGCATCGGTTATATCTAAATTGCAGCATAGAATAATGTTAACAGCGATTGTTATTGTATTATCATATGTAATGGTTCATTTAGGCATCAATTAACATTCAGCCCAGAAATGACAGCAGTTAACACTAACTAAAAGACACGTCCCTAGTGCAAGGAAAAGTCATGCCTTTTGACCCTATCAAGGATATTAAAAGAGAATCTTTTTCAAATGGAGAGGGGCATCGATGGATGAGAAATAAGACAAAAATTAAAATGAAGCATATATACAAGCTGATCGATGGGTTACGAGATAGGAAAATGACTTGGAAATCTGGTAGCACAACAGATTGGGAAAAGAATATATATATATATATAGGATTAAATATAATTGGCAAGACTAAAGTTGGGGGAGTAAAAATTAAATATAATTATTAATATATAAATACATAAACATATACATAGTTATATATATATGACATATATTAATGCAAAGGTGATTATTAGGAATAATGATACTAAATATATATACACGATCATTGCAATAATGATGCTTGCAGCAATTATTGAGCCTTATAAGTAATTATGATCTTAATATAAAAATGGATAGATTAATATTTATGATCAATCAAATGTAAGATTGAAGGAAGGCGACTAAAGAATTCAGAGTCAGGCGAAGACACAACAGTTCAGGTGATGTACTCACTTAGCAATAATATTTAGTATATTTTGAATATAAGAAACTAATATTGCTCATTTGATTATTGGCGCAATGTTTTCCTTTGATGTTATCAATATTATAATAGTTTTATGAATTGATGATGGTTCCTTTAGCATTATCATGACCATGAATGAAACTAAAGGGTATGATATAGCGACATTTAGTTTCCATCATTGTTCATATTACACTGGATAGTATCATTGATCATAGACAACTAAATATGATGAGAATTGGCATTGTTGTAGTAATATAGATCCATGTACTTTTTTTTGCATTATGTTACATTTTCATGCATCCATATAATACTCTTAGACATGATACAAGCATATAGATAATTCAATAGTAAATGCATAAGTGACTGTCCAAAGATTGTATGCTCCGTGATTGTTACCCTATTAGGATGAGGGATAAGCATCACCAAGTGGATTGCCTAAAAACCCCATCCTCAGGCCCGTAGGCCCAAGCAAGGGATTGGTAATGAAGGGTGGGGGTCCCACCTCAACATTCTATTATTTAGGGGGGTGGTAGGCCTTACGCCCTTGGTACTTAGGGTTTCCCCCTCCACTCCTAATAGGGCCATTGTCTTCCGAGGTACTGCCATTGGTGGAGAATGCAGGTACTAGGTCGTTGGGAAAGGAGGACTGCATAAGCAGCCTCCCGTGCCCAACATGAAGGCTTCAGGGCGGATCCACCCATGGCACTCCTCTTGCTTGTTAAATTACATTTATGATTATGCTTATATTTTGGATATCTAGATATTAATGCTAACAGATATATTTGTATGTGGGAATGTTGTTAATATGGTGAATGCAGATTTTAAACCAAGATTACTTCACTAAAAAGAACATTCATTTGGAAGGAAGAAACCCTAAACCTAATCTACAAAAAAATTCTAGGGTGAATCTGGTAAGGGACATTACAATGTACTCACTTAGCAATAATATTTAGCATATTTTGACTATAAGAAACTAATATTGCTCATTTGATTATTGGTGCAATGTTTTCCTTTGATGTTATCAATATTATAATAGTTTTATGAACTAATGATGGTTTCTTTAGCATTATCATGACCATGAATGAAACCAAAGGGTATGATATAGCGACATTTAGTTTCCATCATTGTTAATATTACATTGGATAGTATCATTGATCATAGACAAACTAAATATGATGAGAATTGGCATTGTTGTAGTAATATAGATCCATGTACTTTTTTGCATTATGTTACATTTTCATGCATCCATATAATACTCTCAAACATGATACATGAATATAGATAATTCAATAGTAAATGCACAAGTGACTGTACAAAGATTGTTTGCCCTGTGACTGTTACCGTATTAGGATGGTGGGGAAGCATTTACCAAGTGGATTGCCTAAAAAACCCACATTCAAGCTCGTAGGCCCAAGCAAGGGATTGGTCATGAAGGGTGGGGGTCCCACCTCAACATTCTGTTACTTAGGGAGGTGGTAGGCCGTTGGCCCTCGGTACTTAGGGTTTCCCCCTCCTCTCCTAATAGGGCCATTGGCTTTCGAGGTATTGCCATGTGTGGATAATGCAAGTACTAAGCCGTTGGGAAAGGAGGATTGGACAAGCAACCTCCTGTGCCCAACATGAAGGCTTTAGGGCGGATCCACCCATGACACTCCTATTGCTTGTTAAATTACATTTATGATTATGCTTATATTTTGGATATCTAGATATTAATGCTAACAGATATATGTGTATGTGGAAATATTGTTAATATGGTGAATGCAGATTTCAAACCAAGATTACTTCATTAAAAAGAACATTCATTTGGAAAGAAGAAACCCTAAACCTAATCAACAAGTGAATTCTAGGGTGAATCGGGTAAGGGATATTACATTCTTGTTCAGTACATGTGTCTTGTGTCAAGTGATAATCTGGTTTGATCGCATGTTGCATGTATTTTGCCACAACTTGCTGTCCCAGAATTGTAATCTTGAGCCAAAAGTTTGAGTAAAAGTCTTGAGCGTGCTTTGCTGCCCCGATATAAAAATCTCAATTTTTTGTTTATTGTTTTGTGCCAAGAAGTGTGAGGAAATAAAGTCTTGAGTGTGCTTTGCTGCCTTGATATAAAGTCTCATATTTCCATTTATTGTGTAATGCTTTTATGATCTCTTTTTCAGCTTGCATTGAAATTCAGTAGATGTATGTTGAGAAATTTTTATTGAAGTATCTTTGTTAGAAAATCAATCTCGTCCATTTCTAACTCTCTTGCTCTACGTTTACTTGAGAGGCTATAAACGTCAATAGCATAAGTTAGTTGTAGTTGTTAAGTTTCATTAAAGGGAAAACCTCTACTACAACATCTAGAGTTCTATAACCTTGTGTTCTCGCAACTGAATCAAAAATATAGGCAAAATCAGTTTTAGTTTACTTTCTTTATGCAAACTCAGCTAAAGAGGAAGCTTCCCCTCCTAATTTGAAGAGAAGTTTACTGCACATAGCTGTTCGTTTCCAAAACGCATTCCAGAGGTGCAATTTGAAACGCCAACAGTTTTCTAGCGCTCACCGTGGGGCACGAGGCATAGAATTTAAAAAAAGCTTCCGCTTTGCAACACGTCAATGACTCTCTGGCGTCCTACTGCTCCAGTTCAACAACCTGATCTTACACCTCCAGTTATCCAGCCAAATCTCGAGATAATTGAAGGAGAGCAAGCAGATATTATCAACAACCTAAGGAGTTTCGTCTTTGAGAAGGAGACCCCTGCTTAGTGGAGAAAAGCTGCTAACATCTTAGACAGAGAAGAAAGGAAAGATGATATTGCGGCCGAAAGACCTGTATGCCTGATCCCGCGTGGAATTAGACAATCCTAGCTTACATTGTCTATACAAGAAGAAGGAGGAATCCTCGCTTTCAAGGAGACACCGATGCTGATCCTTTCTTGCCGCATCCTATCCAGGTTGGAGAGCCATCCAACGTCATCATCGTACTTGAGATCAAAGAAGAAGAACCCAAAGTCAAACAAGAAGAACCTGCAATTCAACTAGGAGCAATGGGTGACGACAACAACAACAACATCAACAACAACTGTAATCGGAGGCGCCCGATCCCACTATCTTGGGGCAATCAAATGGGACCTTTAGCCCTGGTGGCAAATCATGAACTACCTAAAGGATCGAGAAAGCATTTTCTGCGGTTCCATGGAGACAGAACACAACATCCTGATGGTCATGTCTCGACATTCTCAACAGCTTGTGGTTTCCTACACTTAGCACATGAAGACATTGCAGTACGTATCTTTGTCGAGACCCTCAACGGTGCTGCTGCCGAATAGTTTCAGCACCTGGAACCGGGTTGTACTACAAACTGGGCTACTATGAGTGACAAGTTCTTCGCAAGATTCAAGCCCGTGGAAGATAGTCACCAACTGTTCGCCCAACTCTTTGTTGTGACCTTTTCAAACATCACCCCATTCCAGATGGGGACCCCCTAATTTTTGCTCCTTTTTGGTCTTTTGGTTTTTGTTTCGCATCTCCCTCTCTCTTCGATCTTTCTGTCATTTTGGGGATGTCCCATCGTTTGACCTAAGTTGAAATTTTGGCTAAGTTTGAAGCGCGCTTTGATGAGTTAGGGTTTTTATTCTTCAGGATTGTTTGAGGTCAAATTCAATTATCAAATTGAAATTTGAGCTTAATACTGTGATCACAACACTTCAGCCAGAGTCCCACTGTATTTTCACTGAGTTCTGACAACTTACTATTTATAGTAAGTACTCAATCTGGGACCTTTTATCAGGATTTTGGAATTCCAACTGTTCCATTATATTCAAGGTACCTCAAGGTACTTGCACGCAAAAATTGAACAAATTCTGACAACTTGCTATTTTTTTAGTAGTTCCGGCTTCAGAAGCCATTTTCAAGGTTCGCACGTATGCCTTTCAAATGCATGTCTAGAGAATGTTTCTGGGTTTTTCAAGACCTTCGCGATGACGTAACATGCAAGTCGAGACAATAACTTTCAACAATTCAAGCTTCAAAAGTTATTTTTAGGGTTTGCATGTAGGATAATGTTTCTGGGTTTTTCAAGACCTTCGCGGTGACGTAACATGCAAGTCGAGACAATAACTTTCAACAATTCAAGCTTCAAGGGTTATTTTTAGGGTTTGCATGCAGGATTTATCGGTGCATGTCGGGATATTCCTTATGGGTTTTTCGAGAGCTTCGCAGTGATGTCACATGCAAGTAGAGTTGATCATTTTTAGGGGACTTACTATTTTTAGCCAGTACCCGCATGCAGACCAGTTTTTTGGGTTTTTCTGGGTTTTTTGAGATCCCTCGGGCACTGTAACATGCAAACTCATCCGACAACTGATTAGTCACTTTTCAGACACTTACTATTTTTAGCAGGTTCACTTTGGCAGCCACTCAACACTTCAATTCCACAAGCAGAGCAACATGCAACATAAATCAAATCAAACGAAGATCATCTGAGGTGAATACAAGTCAAATTAGGGTTTCCACTTTTATGCCTAAAATAGGGGGTGAAATAAAGAAGCAGTCGAAGAAAATATTGATGAAGGTTAGCTTCGGTCAGATATAAATGATGATTGCATTTATGCATCATCATCATTTATATGTGATCGAAATTACTTATCAAATAAATAATTCTGAAAATAATAAATTCGAATTTATGAGCATGAATAAAATTCGAAATATAAATAATGTTCAAACTTTGCATTATATAAATCGCAGGGTGTTAAATGCTTATATGTTTATGTTGACCACCGATTAGTATCGGTTGGCTAAGAGAGACCCACGCCCTTCAAGGGACACGTCCTCTCATGGGGCGCGTCTCTCCTTCGAGGCGCGTATCTTCTTGGAGGTGTCTCTCCTCCTTCAAGTGCAAAGCATGATGACAACCATTGATTGTACACATTGAAATTAATAAATGTTCAGCAATCAGCACATTCAAAATACAAGAAGCAAAATCTGACTTAGAATTCTTACACAGAATTTCAAACTTAGAATTTCCATAGGTCCTTCTTAGGATTCAATTTGACAAAGATTTGATTAAAATTTACATGGTATTAGAGCCAGGTTGAGTGAATCCAAATGAAATCTAGATATCAGATTCCTTAGGAAAATTCTAATTTTTAAATCGAATTCACATCACATTCTTCATAATGTCAAGTGTGATCAGATTTGAAGATCGTCTTGCAGGAGCAAACAACTTCACATCATGGAGATTTAGAATCATGATGATCCTTAAAGAGAATAAGTTAGACTCATTTGTGAGAGAAAACAAAAAGGAACCTGAGGCAGATCCTGAGAAAGCTCAATGGATTGAGAACAATGAAAAGGCCATGGAAATCTTACATTATGCAGTTAGGGATGATATAGTGCCCATTCTAGCAAAACATGAAACTGCATATCTAATGTTCAAATCCCTTGAGAGCACCTATGAGATAAACAACACCAGTAGGACTCTTGCATTAAGGAGGCAAATCAACAATGTCCAAATAAACAAAGGAGAAACTATTAATGCATACTTCATGAGGATCATTGAACTAAGGGATCAATTATCGACAATTGGATATCAAATTGATAGCAAAGAGTTAACTCTAATTGCACTAGGAGGCCTACCAAACTCATGGGAGTCATTTGTTCAAAGAATAAGTGCGAGATCTAAACTCCCCAAGTTTGATATGCTAAGAACAGACTGCCTACAAGAGGAAACAAGACTCTCAACAAAAGAAAACAAACAAAAGAACATAGATGAAGACATTCATGTGCTCAACACAACATTTAATAAAAAGAGTAAGAAAATCTCCTACAGGAAAGGATCATTTAAAAGAAAGAGAAACTCCTATGGAAAAGAATCTTCCAAGAAGAAAGACATCTCTCAAGTACAATGTTTTAGATGTGATCAATATGGCCACTATGCAATGAAGTGCCCTGACAGATCAAAACAACAAGCATCCTTTGCTAAAGTACGAAAGTCAGACCATGAATATGAGAAATTTGTATTCTATTCAGCCTTATCTAGTCAAGTATCTAACAACACCCACAACTGGGTAATTGATAGTGGTTCTTCAAGGCATATCACAGGGTTCAGAGAACACTTAGACACTATGACTGAAGAGACTGATGAAGAAGTAACCATTGGGGATGATTCTGCACACCCTGTAAAAGGGGTTGGAACTTTCTCCATCACATTGAAATCTGGTCTCTCCCTTCAACTCACTGGAGTCTTATTTGTACCTAGAATAAAGAGGAATCTAATATCCATCTCTACGCTTGAAAACAATGGATATAGAGTTACCTTTATGGATGGGAAAGTTTTGGCATGGCCTAAGAACTCAACTATAAAGAAAGCCCAAACCATAGGTATAAGACAAGGGTATCTTTACAAACTATGCATTGAGGTTAAGCAAGCCCTTACCCTTGATACTTCTGATTCAAATGAAATTTGGCATGGAAGATTAGGACACCTTCATTTCCATGCCCTACCCTCTGTAGAAAAACTTGTAGCAGGATTACCTAAGTTAAAACCATCTCATGGAGGAACTTGTAAAGGTTGTGCCCCAGGAAAGAATACAAAGGGATCCTTTCACAATAGCTTGAGTAAAACCCAAAATGTATTAGAACTTGTAAAGGTTGTGCCCCAGGAAAGAATACAAAGGGATCCTTTCACAATAGCTTGAGTAAAACCCAAAATGTATTAGAACTAGTTCACTCTGATTTATGTGGACCCTTGTGTGTACCTTCCAAGGCAGGCTTCCTATACTATGTCATATTTATAGATGACTTCTCTAGGAAGACCTGGATTTATTTCCTTAAGTGTAAAGAGTCAATAGAAATCCTTAAAAGGTTCAAGGAGTTCAAAGCTCTTACTGAAAACTTCTCTAGGAAGAAAATAAAAATCTTAAGGACAAACAATGGGAAAGAATACACCTCTGAAATCCTTAAGGAGTTCTGCATGAGTATTGGGATTAAGAGGGAGTTTACAGTAGCCTACAACCCTCAACAAAATGGGGTTGCTGAAAGGAAAAATAGAACCATTGTAGAAGCTGCCAAAGCAATGTTGCTTGACCAAAACATTGAAACTTCATTCTAGGCAGAAGCCTCTAGAACTGCTGTCTACATTCAAAATAGATGTCCTCATTCTCATCTAGATAACAAAACTCCTGAAAAAGATTTTACTAGCATAAAACTTGATATTAGTCATTTTAGGATTTTTGGTTGCCCTGTCTATATTCATGTGCCCAAAGAGAAGAGATTCAAACTAGAACCTTCCAAAAAGAAAGGGGTATTTGTGGGATATAGTGAAACCTCCAAGGCCTACAAGATATTCGTACCCGAGCGGAAAGAAATTGAATTGAGCAAAGATGTCATCTTTGAAGAAGACATTGTATTCAAAAGGGCAAAAAGTTCTAGTGAAATAGAAACCTATTCCCCTAGAGTATTAGAAGTTGAACCTGCTCCTGAGATTCAGAGGGAGTATCCTAAAGAAATGCCAAATGAACTTCAATCTACTTCAGATGAGAATACAAATGACAACGGTAGAAAGAGGCCACTTTGGGCTAGAAAGATGATCAAAGAAGCCGAGAATCTTGCAGCACCCAAAGGAACGTTTAGGGAAAGTAAAAGACCCGAAACGGTTCTCAAGCTATGTTGCTCTAATGAATAAAATCATAAAGTCAGAATCTGACAGTGTTACAGAAGCCTTCAAACATCAAGTATGGAAGGACGCAGTAATGGAAGAATATCAGTGCATTCTAAAGAATGATGTATGGGATATAGTGCCTAGACCAAAAGAGAAATCTGTTGTCTCTTCTAAATGGCTCTTCAAAATAAAACATGTTGCTGATGGCAGTATAGAAAAATATAAGGCACGTTTTGTGGCAAGAGGTTTTTCACAAAAAAAGGCATTGATTATGAAGAAATATTTGCACCTGTTGCCCGTTACACATCTGTGAGAGCAGCGTTAGCCCTTGCAGCAGCTAAAAGGCAGGAAGATCCACCAAATGGATGTGAAAACTGCCTTCCTAAATGGAACCATTGAAGAGGAAGTCTATCTAGAACAGCCTGAAGGTTTTGTGATACATAAACCTGACTCACATGTATGCAGACTAAAGAAAGCTCTCTATGGAATTAAACAGGCTCCCAAGGCCTGGTATGAAAGAATTGACAGCTACCTCTTGGGACTAGGATTTTCCAAGAATGATGCAGACCCAATTCTTTACTTTAAGGTAATCAAAAGTGATATGTTAATAATTATTTTATATGTTGATGACCTGCTGATAACAGGAGAAGATTAGCTCATTGCTCAAGGAAAGAAGGATCTAACTTCAGAATTTGACATGAAAGACTTGGGCATCTTGCACTAATTCCTAAGTTTGGAAGTATGGCAGAAATCAGATGGCATTATACTAAACCAAGGGAAGTATACTATTGATATTTTGAAGAGATTTGGAATGTTGGACTATAGACCCATGTCTACACCTATGGAAACCAACCTTCACAAACTGAAAGAAGTAGCAACAGAATCCAAATGTGCAGATTCAACCCTATATAGACAAATGATTGGATCCTTGATGTACTTGGTTAACACAAGTCCTGATATTTGCTATGTAGTGAATGCTCTTAGCCAGTTCATGTGTGAGCCAAAGGAAATTCACCTTATGGCTGTGAAACATATATTGAGATATTTTCAAGGCACTATTGGATATGGTCTTCTTTACAGAAATAACCAACTAGATCTACATGGATACTCTGATTCAGATTGGGCTGGAAGTGTAACCGATCGGAAAAACACATCAGGATGTTGCTTCAGTTTAGGATCGGCTATGATCTCTTGGATCTGCAGAAAACAGTCTTCAGTAGCACAAAGCTCGACAGAAGTTGAATACATTGCAGCCTTTATGGGGGCAAGAGAAGCAGTTTGGCTTCAAAAACTTCTTGTGGGACTCTTTGGTGAGCCCTTGAATCCTACAATCATTCATTGTGATAATCAGAGTTGCATCAAACTCTCTGTAAATCCTGTATTCCATGATAGATCTAATCACATTGAGATCCCCTACCATTATGTAAGAGACATGGTAGAAATGAATGTGATCCAGTTGGAGTATATTAGTACAAATGATCAAACAATAGATATTCTCACCAAACCTCTCTCCCGAATCAAGGTAGAACACTTCAGGAAGAAGCTTGGTATGGTTGAAATATAATTTGACATTATGTTTGAAATTCAAAATTGTTTAGAAGTTGTACTAATATATTTAAGATGTTTAATGTGTAAACTCTTTTGTCATGTGTATGACTCCATGACCTTATGGGCCCACTCCCCCTGTGTACATTATTGAAAGGTGACGATCTTTCTAATAATGAACACTTGTATGTGACATTGTAAAGTGACAACTCTACAATGATGAGTTGAACTGTCATGATAGATATCATGTGACTTGATATTTGTGGACATGTCATGATAGTATCTCTTGGACACTTTGATGGATATCATGGAACTTGATGTCATTTGAAGATCATTGTGATCCTTAAGAGATAATCATGGTGGATAATTATATATCTGTGGATATGCCATGAATTATTATGGTAGACATCATGTGACTTGATGTCAGTGCACATACCATAATGAAGATGTGATTATGAAGAATGTCATGTGACTTGACAATATTGAAAAAACATATCATATCTTCGATATCACGTGTGAAGGTGATATCTCTACTTATTTTAGAGTTATTTTCCCTAGCTGAAAGGAAGTGTTGATGAAGGGTAGCTTCGGTCAGATATAAATGATGATTGCATTCATGCATCATCATCATTTTTATGTGATCGAAATTACTTATCAAATAAATAATTCTAAAAATAATAAATTCGAATTTATGAGCATGAATAAAATTCGAAATATAAATAATGTTCAAACTTTGCATTATATAAATTGCAGGGTGTTAAATGCTTATATGTTTATGTTGACCACCGATTAGTATTGGTTGGCTAAGAGAAATCCGCGCCCTTCAAGGGACACGTCCTCTCATGGGGCACGTCTCTCCTTGAAGGCGCGTATCTTCTTGGAGGTGTGTCTCCTCCTTCAAGTACAAAGCATGATGACAATCATTGATTGTGCACATCGAAATTAATAAATGTTCTGCAATCAGCACATTCGAAATACAAAAAGCAAAATCTGACTTATAATTCTTACACAGAATTTCAGACTTAGAATTTCCATAGGTCCTTCTTAGGATTCAATTTGACAAAGATTTGATTAACATTTACAGAAAGGTACCCCATCGGGATCAACATCCTTCGAGCAGCCTACTGACAAAATTTGAGCACAATCTGAGTACTTACTATTTTTAGTAAGTCATTTCATGGCTAAAAATAGTAGGTATGTGCCAGTGGCAGGTGTGAATAGGACACTCAAATCTTCAAGATCACTTGGAACAAGTTTTAGATCAAACAGAGCTGTAGAAGTCAAGCAATTTTAGGGTTTGCTAAAAATAGTAGGCGGGCTAAAAATAGCAGATGAGCTTGGGCTATAGGTATAAACTATAAACAAGGTAGCAGGGCCATAGGAAGCATATTATGCCAACTCCAGATTCAGAATAGATAAAAGGCCACGGAAAGTCATACATCTCCAAAATTTACTAAAAAATAGAGTGGCAGGGGTAGCTGAGGCGTTGAAAAAAATCTAAGTCCACAGATGGAAGCTGGCAGAAGGAAGTTCCTCCTCCACATGGGAAATGCACCCAAAGAAGAGAAGGCATGGCAAGAAGTTTCCAAGCTGTGGAAATTCCTTCTCCACAAGTGGAATGTGCCCAAGCTGGAAAATGGAAGTCCATAGGGTGAAATGTGCCCAGCCATAGAGGAGGCAAAGGGAAAAAGTTTCTAAGTGTGAAAATTCCTCCTCACACCCTCAAATGCGCCCACCTTGTGATAGGTGTTGGAAAAGTTTCTAAGGGGTGAAACAAAAGCTCAAGGGTGGAAATGCGCTCAAGGTGGCAAGGTGAGTTGGGAGGATAAAGAAAAAGTTTTAAGTATGAAAAAACATGATTGCTACTCACCTCAAATGCGCCCTCAAAATAGACAAGGGTTATAAAAATGCTAAGGCATCACAAAATAGAAGTACATGGGTCAAAATGCGCCCCAGATGAGAAGCAAGAAGTTTAAAAATGTTTCTAAGTTGAAAGTGGAACCTAGACCCTCAAAATGCGCCCAACTTGTGCATGCAATTAGAGAATATTCTAAGGCGTTGGAAATGTGAGTGGACACCCTCAAATGTGCCCAAAGTGAGAAGGTAGGCTGGAGATAAGAAAATTTTCTAAGGCAAGCTAAAATAAGAGCTAGACCTTCAAAATGTGCCTAAGGTTGAAGAAGCAAGGCATGGAAATTTGCCTAAGTTACAAAATGAAAGTGTCACCTCTAAAATGCGCCCAACAAGGGTTATATGCTGAAGAATTTTTCTAAGTGTGGTAAAATCAAAGCACACCACCTCAGATGTGCCCATCATGCAGGGAAAACTCAAAATATTCTAAGGCATGCAAGATGAAATCCACTGGAGTAAAATGCGCCCTCAAGAGGGATGCTTGACTTGAAGAAATTTCTAAGTTAGAGAAAATGGTGGGAGACCTACCTAAATGCGCCCATCCCATGAGTAGGATAAAGGTTTAAAATTTTCCTAAGACGTGTGAAATGAAACCTCACTAGGTGAAATGCGCCCAAGGTGTGAAGTTGGGTAGAATTTTTCTAGGACAAGGTATGAGATGAGTTTGAAAATTCTTCAAAGGCAGGATAAAGTGAAAATAAAGGAGCCACCTTCAAGGGTGCCCAAGGTTGAAGAGGATTAAATAAACATGGGTGAATTAAAAGTTAATAAATGTTTTTAAGGGTGAAAATATTAAATGACCCCATTCATGTGCACCCATGAATAATAAGGTTGAAAGATTTTTTATTTTTATTTTCTAAGAGGATCTTGAATATTTTTCTAAGGGTAAATGGATTAAAATGCGTTGGCTTGTGATGTCAAGATGAGCGCCTAGATTATAGTGGATGAAATTTATAAAGCAGATAAGATTGTCTAAGGAAAGGGAAAATAAAACGGCAAGGGGTCAAATACACTCACAAGAAAGCTTGAGAATTTTGGTCTAACGCATGAAGAATTTGAAGATGAAGCATTCAAATGTGCCGTTGAAATGGAGAAATTTCTAAGCCACAAACTCCAAGCACAAGGTGGTAGATGCACCCTCAAAGAAGTCCTTGTGAAATGAACACACAAGTCTCTAAATGCGCACAGGATGAAAAGTTATGCTAGAGGAAAATGATGAATTTTACCAGATCTAGAGATCAAGCAGACCTTAGAAGTCAGAACATGGAAACTAGGTAAGTCAAGTAAGTTTATATTATAAAGCGTTTTGATGCTCTTCTCTTTATTTGTTTTGCAGGATGAACGCCAGCCGAAAGAATGATGACTTAACGTACTCCAAGATAACATTACAACTTTGGAAGAGGAAAAAGCTACGTGTTCAAAACTACTCCATGATGTCTCATTTGCAGGAAAAAGATGTTGGAAGAAACGGCTTAGTGTTGGGATCTCTCCACAAAAACCTAATATGCCCCAACTCAGGAAGGCATATGACAAGGTAGAGATGAAGAAGTTAGATGAAAAAAGTTCCCAAGGCAAAAGGAAATGGCAGGGGAAATTTGTCTAAGGCATTAAGAACGTGATGCAAAAGAGGCTAAATGCGCCCAAGATAGTGGTGTAGAGAAATATAAAAGTTACGAGGAAGAAGTGCGTCCAGGAATTAAAGTAACAGGAGGGCTTAACGGAGAAATTTTTTTTGCAAGTAGGGTTTGAACTGAGTGTTGTTGTGTGCTTGCCTCCTCCTAACGCAACAGAATTGGCAGGTAGAATAGTGGGAACACGTTTCTGGACAAGAATCTTCTGGATGATAGTGGGCATTAATTGCTCATGGTGGTTCCTGCAAAGGAGTGGAGAATCTTCTATTCATTTATTACCCCACTCTTCTCTGTGGCGGTTTTTAGGGCAAAAAACCCTAATTAGGGCATATGTGGCTCAATCTGAGCCCTTCATTGTATTTGAATCTAAGTCGTCCGTTGGACTGGGCCAACTATAAAAGGGGTATCCCCCCTCATAGTTAGACATTAGATCAGAGATAGAGTTGAGCTAGAGAGTAGATAAGGCATATAGTGAATAGTTTAGAAGTTAGCTTAGTTTGAAAAGGAAAGAAAGCTTTCCCTTTGAAAGTTTTGTAAGAAGTTGTTGTGGAAATATCTCATTATACAAAGGTTTATTGCTTGGTGGTTCTATCTTTTGTTGTGAGCAGCTAGCAAGGCTTTTTCGTCTTTCCAATTCAAGTAGATTAGAGTAAAGTAGAATTTATTTCATGCAAGTAGTTGTTAGTGGTAGAATACGTTGTTTGGTTTGAGCGAGTTTCATTCATCCATACCACTAGCGGGCTCACTGACAGTGGGTTCGCCTTGCGTGGTCAACTGGAATATCTTTGCACTTAACTTCAATTGTGATTTGTATGTCCATATGCATCATTTTGATGGTATTTGCATATTGGGTCACAATTTGAATATCTTTTATTAACCTCTGAAGATTGCACCGGTTCGGTAGAAGCTATCGGAAGGGAGGCGAAGCAGAATCTAGTTTGAAGCTTGTTGAAGTTAGCCTTCGTATCCCACATTTAGGAGTAGACTATAGAATCTCTACCCTTATCCCCTTTAATTTCAGTATTTTCCCGGTTAGTCTAGGAATCAGAGCATCATCGCCAAATCTTTCGTATCTTGTAACTGCTTCAAAGTTGAACAATTGTGTAAGTCCCCTTGAAATACCCAGCAAAATCACATCAAGCCAACTGAAGCTATCCCCTTGCATAAGGAACCTTGGAGTCGAATGTATGATTTTTCTAGCAATCTTAGCATGCGGGACACTTTGATCAAGAGAGAATAGAGTATCCGTTGGGAAACTTTATTCTGTGTTGGTGCGGTCATAAAACAACCGTCAACACTATCCAATTCAAAGATGGAAGCCCATGAGCCAATGAGAGAGTTTGTGGCAAGGTTTAATCGCCTTGTTACGCGTATCTCACATACACTCAATCCATCGCCTGAAATTCTAATGAGCAGTTTCATTAATGGTCTCCCATCTCAGATAGCCTTCTTCCTCAAGTCGGCTAACGAAACTGAATTAGAAAATGCACAACAAGGTGCAATAGAGATCGAGGACAACATGATCACTAGTGGAAAAATGAAGGGTGATTCTATCAGTGCTTTAGTTCAAAGTTCTGTTGATCCACTATTACAAAAGGTGGCGAATGAAATGACTATTCTCAAGAGGCAGTTGCCCACTCAGCCTGCACTGCCTGCTCCACCTGCACCACTTGCATTACCAACACCACAACAATATCAAGCTCCACAGAAATACCAAGCACAGCAATAGCCATTTCAACCAAGGAGGAACAACTTCCAACCTTTCAAAAACTTCAGGCCACGAGGGCCACCTCCACCAAGGTAGATGACTGACAACACACAAAATGTTGTGTTTTGCTCCTTCCATGATACTAACGAACACACCGGCTCTTCATGCCCTGAGAATTTGAGGATGACTTAGATCATGGGTTTTGTCGAAACTGCACCAGAATCAAGCTTTGTACCAACTCCTAGTTCGAACATTGTCTTACCACAAACGGACAACTTCAATGGTGACTCCGCAACGGGATACTTAGAAAGTGAACCCGATGAAGAAGAAGAAGAAGAAGAAGAAGAGGATCCCCGTCATTACTCTCTTGTCGTGCATCCTAAAAATCATATATCTCCTGTGTTCACACGAAATCAACATCAAAAAGCACAGGATGAAGAGAGATTGAAGGTACAAAGAGAAAAACAAAAAGTAAAGGAAGTAGCTTTTGCTTCCAAGACTTCTCAAGAGAACATAAGTGCTCAAGACTCATCCTCAACAAATTTTGATATTGTGGACTCCTTCATGAAGAACAAAGTGCAAATTTCTCAGCTAGAATATCTCCAAGATCACCCAGAACAAGTCGATCGACTTCTCAAGTTCGTGAAGAAAGGACCAGCAAAGCAACCAACATTTCTCGAGTCATCCGTTCCAGTGGGAGACAAGCCCAAGCCCTTCTATATTTCTCTATACATGTGGGATTACAAATTGAGCAATTGTATCATTGATTTAGGAGCCTTAGATAATATTATGCCGCTACAAGTGATGAATGGTTTAGGAATATCATGCACCAGCACAAAAGGCAAATGCTACTCTGTAATGTCCCTTACCCGGACTTGCCCTAAAATCCATTTGTTGATTAGGTTTAGGGTTTCTTCCTTCCAAATGAATGCTTTTTTTTTATGAAGTAATCTTGGTTTGAAATCTGCATTCACCATATTAACAACATTTCCACAAACAAATATATCCATTAGCATTAATATCTAGAGATCCAAAATATAAGCATAATCATAAATGTAATTTTAACAAGCAAGAGGAGTGCCTTGTATGGATCTTGCCCTGAAGCCTTTGTGTCGGGCACGGGAGGTTGCCTCTCACAATCCTCCTTTCCCAACGGCTTAGTCCCTACCTATCCCCATACAAGTCAGTACCTCAAAGACACTTGCCCTATTAGGACAAGGTGAAGTCCTACGATCCAAGGGCCTATGACCTACCACCCCTATAACGGTGTAGTTTCCTATGGTGGGACCCCCACCTCTCTATGTCTAACCCGTTCCTTGGCCTACGAACATGAGAGGGGGGTTTTTAGGCTCTCCACTTGGACTCTACTTCACCTGCCTAAGAGGGTACCAATCACGGAGAAGACAATCTTTACACAATCAGATATATTTGCATTCATCCAAGATCTATTTCATGCCTATAATCAAATACATTTTCATGTATCAATGATTTTTTTAAGTTCATTATTTCCTAGAATGATTCTCATTATGATAAGATTAAAGAAAGCATTATATCAATAATCAGATTAGCAATATCTATTTCTTATATTCAAAATATGCTAAATATTATTGCTAAGTGAATACATCACTCGAACTGCTGTCTCTCCTTATTCCTTAATTGTCTTCCTTCAACCTTACCTTTATAGGATAAAAACATATATAAATAAATATTATTCTATTCATTTTTATATTAAAAATCATGATTACTTATAAGACTCAATAATTGCGGCAAGCATGATTATTGCATAATCGTGAATATATAATTATAAAAATAATTATTCTTTATTTGTATCAATTAGTATTCATATATATGTCTATTCATATATTATTCATTATTCATTATTCATATGTTCATTTATATATTATTACTTATTCAATTATTATTCTCTCCTTATATTAGTATTTATATATATTCTTTATTCATTTCCTATTACTCATTATAAAATTCGTCTATATTTATGTATATATAATTATTAATAATCATATAAATAATCATCCTTGCATGATGATTGCATATAAGTATTTAATATTCCAAAGATATTACTTACTAAATATATTCACATTCCTGATTTCTCCATCGATCAGAATATGCTTTATATATTTTTTTTGTTTCTTTATTACTTGCTGTCCCCTTCTTATAATCTCCCTCTTCTCAGAAATATTTTCTCATATTTTATTTCATTCCATACGATTCCCCCACTTGATCAATGCCTTTTGGTCTTGATTTAATTCTCCTTTTATAGCCCGCTTACCAAGAGTCTTCTCCTTGATTTGGGACGTGCCTTTTAGTTTAGTCTAATGTTTTTATCATAATCTATTTTCTAATTCCCAGGTTACTGCCTAATGAACCGTTGCATTTACTAAGTTGTTGTAGGGATTTTAGGAATCAATGCCTCTTTTAGAGAATCGATGCCTCCTCTAGGGATAGGTATAAGTAATCTGTAGTTTATTATTTGTTTATTTAATTTGTCATAAATCAGATTAGAGACTAATTATTATTTGTTTATTAGTTATCAGCATTTTTCATTATTATTTTATTTTATTTGTGATTTCTTTTATTATTATAATAATTTCAAATATCTATTGTTAATATAATTATAATTTTATCTATGATGATTATAATTAGGATAATAATAGTTAGATGGCAATTCCTTATATTTATTTGGTTTTGTTATTTCTATTTCGATATTTCATACTTGGTGTTACAGTTCTGATTATAATAATTGTAATAATAATATCAAATATGTTATTATATTCAATGGTTATAATAATATTATCCTATGATTATTTATATTAATATTAAATTGCTAATATTTCTTTATAGGTTTTTAATATATATTTTGTTATTCATTTTATTTTTTTCATTTGTATTTCAATACTTTATATTTTAGAATTCCAATTTCGGGGACATGACATACTCATTGGAGTCTAAGTCGATGCCGTTAGTCGGATAGTTGAAAGATGCTCAAGTGAGGTTGGCGGCTTGCCCGGAAAAGAAAATTATGATGACTATCCTAGTAGCTGACATCCCAACTTGCTACGAGATGCTGTTAAGCCAAATTTTTTGCAAGGACCTCGGTGGAGAGATACAAATGGATTGGTCTTTTGTGACTATTCCAATAAAGAATGGTACTTTCAAGCTAGAACTGGAGCTCAAGTCTAGATTTGCGGTGGTGAAGTCTCAAGATCCGCAAGCACAAGTTTTATTCCAAGAAACTGGTCTTGAGACTTATGCATTGTTGGAAGAAATAAATGATGGAGAAGATCAAAACAGTTAACTCATCAAAGGGAAGTTTAGAAAAGAAGAAAAAGGAAATAAAAAGATGTACCCTAAGGAAAAATTGATAAAAAATCCAGAAATGTGGACCATGCAATTCAACGGGAGTTGCTCGACTGCTGGTTTAGGAGCGGGAGTTGTCATAATTTCTCTTGAAGGAAAGCTATATCCATTTGCATATCATTTGCAATTCGAGTGTACAAATAATATTGCTGAATATGAGGCACTCTTGTTAGGCCTCAAGAATGCACGACAAATGGGTATCAAGCAACTCAAAGTAGAAGGTGATGTCGAACTGATCATCAAGCAAGTCAAAAATCAGTATAAAGTGAAAAAAGATCACCTTCGAAGTTATAAAGAGAGGGTCTGGAACGCAATTGATTGGTTCGAGGCATTTGACATCAAGTATCTTCCGCGTGCGGAAAATAGAAAAGTGGATGCCCTTGCAGTGTTGCTTTCTCTCTTCATACCAAATGCTGATTTTCGTCAGAGTTCATTTGCTAACGAACTCATACACAGGCCCGCTGTTCCTGACAACAACCAAAATTGGCAAGTCTTCAATGATGATGATCACATCAAGGAATTTCTCACTATATCAGACAACTTTGAAAGCCTATTATTTGAAGGGATTTCACTTCCTTTCAGAGAATAATTAACTTAGGATTCTGAGGTAACTGAGTCAGGTGTTATCTAACTACCAAGGAAATCAAATTTCCAAAGAAGTTTCTTTGGAAGATGTCTTTGACAGACAAGATAGACATAACGACGATGATGGACCCTCCAAGGAAAAGGATTTTATACAGTTGAAAGGAAATAAAATTCCTAAGGGTTTAGACACGACAAGCGCATTAAGGACCAAAGAGATTCAGGTCATAAGACTTTTGTTAATTATCACCCAATTAATATTGGCACCGAAGACGAGCACCAGCTCGTAAACTTAGGTAACTGCTATACACCTGTTGGCATTTCAATTAGCACCTCTGGAGTGCTTATTGGAAACAGACAGCTATTGCAATTGTGTTAGTACATGCTCTTCGGATTATACAAAGGAAGATCTCTCTTTGCTGATTTTCTACTGTAAAAAAGGGGTGTACTAAGGTTCCTATCTTTTTTACTAAGTGGCAGGACACAAGGGTGCATAAACACAATGCACCGTAGCTAAGCTTTTATCTGGTTTCCGCAGATCTTAACTACGACTAACTAAGCTTCTAAACTATCCTACCTCCTCAAGATAAATAGAGCATGAGGGCGTAGGAGCGAAATGGATGGGTTGGATCACTTGAATCCTCCGTCTCAATGGAATATGGCTGAGGCTCTGAACTCTCGGATATATACCAAAATAGGGCTCGATACAAGTAAACACTCTCTTACGGTAAACTGGATCTGAGACTTGCCAAGGAGGAGGAACCCCTATCCGAGGTGTAGGCTTGGAAACAACTCACTGGAAACAACAAGGAATGATGGCCTATCTAATAGGATTCCCGAGGAGGTGACGACACCTGTCCAAAGTGTAGGTTGCAAGACAAATCATTAAACAACATCATACGATAATGATCGATAACAAAATATCCAAGGAGGAGACGACACCTGTCCAAGGAGGAGATTGAAACAATGCACTATTTGAAAATGAGACATTGAATAGACTCAAGTATTTAGATCAAGCAAGCATGCGCCATTTGATTTATTTCTTCAAGCTTTCTCCAAAGAATTACAAAGGTCGGGACAACAAAGGCACGAAATCATGCACAATTGCGATCAACCAACGAACTCTCATCCAACAGTGAACAAATATAAACAAGCTAACTCTGGCAACAATGGCGCAGCAATTTTGCTTAGCAAATAAAGGTTAAACAAATAATGAGCCTAAGGCTCTTATTTATAGAAACTCAAAGGAGTAGGCAACCCTAAAATCTCCTTGAGTTAACAAAGAGTTCTTGCCAATCAGCAAGATTTATTCCTGTCTAAAAGTAGGTGAGCAAGTAGTTAACTGGAAATCTACTTCAATTAATTGAGACTAAACAAAAGTCAAATTGGGAGTCTACCTCAGTTGACTGACACCTAACTAAAAGTGAACTTACAATTACAAATGTGTCTCCAAATAGACATCCACCTTTAAAGGAGATCTAAGATCCACAAATCGTGGGAGTCAATTAGACATCCTAGATTAGTGGGATCTGACATGCATGATCTGTGGAGATCTGGAGTCAACTTGGAAAGGGGCATCAAGTTGACTTCAGTTGTATTTATTGCTATTTGGAGGGTAGGACGTCCTTCCTTGGTGCTTTACACTTCTTCACCACTGGTCAACAAAGTCTCTATCCAGTCGTTGACTTCTTCGGCTTTTGGGCAATTAATGCTCTTCAAGATGACTATGTGGTGTCTAAGCATCTCTTCACTTGTCACAAGCTGCTGCTGATAGTTTATGCATTGGGCAACTGCTTCATCTAACTGGATAGACATGGCTGCAATTTTGGCTAATTTGCAACCATTGGGGTCTTCAAGGAAAGAAGCACGGATGACGTCTTGGAACCGTGTCTTTATCGTTTCAAACTCAACATATTCCCCTCCTGCCCACTGATATTCTAACTCAGGGAAAGATATTACCAACGTTCTTGCGAAGTTGATAATATTAGCGACAAAGCGTCTATAGTCAATCAACTCCACTGAATTGGCATCGTAGGCTCTCACCTTGTATGCCAATTGTTCTTTCCAATCAAAGAGATGGCGTTTATTCTCAGTGGTTGTAACTGATTGATATGCATGTTGTAGATCAACAACTGTCGCTTCCTCTGTCGGCCTCCTTGGAGCTGCCTTCAAATCTGACTGCTGGATTTCTGATCGAAGACCATGTGCTCTATCTCTCAGCTGATATGCTTCTGCTAATACACACCGTCCTTTGACGACAAACTCATCCACTTGACGTCTCAAGTGTTTGTTGTATGTGATCAACTAATGATGGTTTCTTTCAGCTGGGAGATCCAATAGTCCATGAGGCAAGGCCGAGGAGTTGGGAGTGTCATGTATCAAACTAGAAATGTACAATCTTAGCTGACGGTTTTCAGCCTTCAAGGCTGCTTTGTCTTGTCCATCCTTGGTCATTCCTTCCTTGACGCTCGCTGAGGTGATTCCGAAAAGGTCTGCCTCCACCTGTCGAGTGGTCTTTCCAATGTTCACCTTTGAAAGCGTGAAATCCTCAACCCTCACATTATGTATGTCTTTATCTTCAGGCGGGGCAGCAGTCTCTATGACAACCTCATTCTTTGCATTCCACTCTACATGTGTTTGCTTCTTCAACTTCTTTGCCGGCATGTCTTGTGGGACATGGTGGAATTCAGAGAAATCAAGCTGATAAGGTCTCTCCCGTTTCCTTCCAAGCAAGCTTTCCAGCCAAATAGAATCTCGGTTAGCATCTTGGGAGGAGAAACATAGGCCCCCTGAATGCTGGAAGAACGAGACTGTGTCGTGGCAATGCCTCGTGGTGGCGAGTCCAAATCAATGGGACTTTGTGACCTCTGTGATGGTGGTGAAGCCGGTGGTTCTGTTTCTATTACAGGCACTGCTTCTGCTGCAACTTCTTCTACAATGGATTCCATCTTTGCAACAATTATTTCAATCACTGGCTCTGGTGTAGCTGCAGCATTCTCTATTGTTTCAAGTGAATTGGTGGCTGTCTCCACCTATACCTCTTGCTGGCTTGTGCTAGCAATCCCTCTTCTTCCCCATGTGCTCCTTGACATCCTTTTACTGAACTGTTGGCGGCTCTGATCGGGGAAGTACTACCTTCCTTGTCCTTTTACTGTCAAGGTAGAGTTGACTGTGTCGAACTACTCTACCAGTTCTTTCCTCAATAGACGTACTCTCTTTCGCGTACCAGTCTACTTTGCCGAGTGGTTGTGCATCTACTTGACCCATGAAGAAGGAAGAAAGAATGACCTCTTCTTCGTCATCAGATAAGCCCTCAATGTCCTCTGACATGAATTCTGCAATCTGCGAGAGCTTGAATCTGCTATAGTTCCTTCTCACTTCGAACTCATCCTCACAGTTGACCCAAAAATCTTCCATGAAAGGTTCATGTGATGACCTTTGCTCAAGATGTGCTGTGAAGATGCCTCTGGGATCATAGGATGGCCTCTTGTCAATGAGGTACTTGAGATTAAATCTCACTATTTCCTGGCTTATCAACCTGGCATCGGCTGCAGTCCTACATCTATAGAATCCCATCTGAAAAGGAAAGTTTGCAGCAAACTTCTTTATGTGCAGGTAAGAGTGAACCTTGACCAACTGCCTCAGGAATTCCATGAACATTACCCTATCTGAGGGGTAGCGTGGCATCATGGCGGGGTGGCCATTGTAGCCATACATGCGTATGTAGGTGAAAGTGGGGAATTGGATGAACAAATCCGCCCAATCCACCATTGCTGCCTTAGCTGCTGGTGAAATACGAACGTGCATCTCATGGTCTAGCTCGTGCACGGTGTGCATAGTTAAAAGGTCATTTATCTTCTTGAAGTGCCTTTCCGCTAGAGTGAACTCAAGGTGAGGAAAGTATTCTTGGACCTTTTGCACACGCAGGGTTCCCACAGTGTTTGGTGTTCTGAAATCGCCTTGGAAGGCTATTGGGTAGACCAGGTAGGAAAACATGTGGAAACAGTGCTCTTCTAGAAACCTGGTAAATTGTTGGAGTGTGTCACTGATCAGAGAGGCCCAGTCATAATGTTCTTTCCTGCTGATTATTTTGCCAATAATATAGAATATCCACGGCTGGAAAGATTTTCCCTCCTCTTGTCAAGTGACTCTGTTGAGTAGAGTGATTAACACTCCATACTCATCTTTGAATTCTCCTCGCCCAACCAATTTGGGCAAGCTGGTTCTCTTTATTTTCAACCAATGTTCAGCCATTATAAGTTAACACTCATCCCTTGAAGCCTCGAATGCCTTTTCGCACTCTGTCACATATAAGACCTTCCTGGTAGGGCATGGTGGAATTGCAAAACATGTCTCTATGTCCTTCGGCTTTAAGCTGCAAATCACTCTTCCATCCACTGACAGGATCTCGCTTGTAATAGGGTTGTAATGCTTTGTGCAAGCAGTTACAAGCTCAATGCTCTGTAAGGTGATCGGAATGGATGCGGCTTGGAATAAACCAGATGCTTCAATGTTCTACAATGTAATTTGGTTCATGCCCTCCAAGTCTTTAGAACTGACCTCTAGATTTTTCTGCCATAAGTCTATGTCAGTCATTTTCAGATAATCATGGTATAAGACCGCCTTGGTCTTGTATTGTACCTGGGAGTACTGCATTCTGAAAACCTTGAAGATTGACTGTGCACACGACCCTGTTTTGACACTTTTTTTGGAACTACTAAAAATAGCCTCGCCGGGGGTAATTTTTATGAAAAATTCTGAGACATGGGTTTCGTTGAGAATGATTTTCTAAACAAACCCACATCATCAGAAATTAGGAAAAACGAGTTTTTCTTTGACATGCAAGAGCCCTTTGGTGGCAGAGGCAGCGGGGCACCAGAAAGTGTTTTTTCTCGAAAAAAGCCAACACATGGGTTTTGTTCGTGCTTCAGAGCTAAACAAACCTAGTTTGTCTGTTTTTCAAAATTATGACTTTTTTCGGTAACCCTAAAAAATAGGGGCAACAGGGCTACTTTTTTCTGGAAAAATCCAACATGTGGGTTTTGTTGAAAAAGTTGTGCTGATCATACCCAGTTGGCCAGATCTGTGATTCTCTGTGATTATCTGTCATTTCGTGTGACATGCAAAGAAATATAGACAGAAATAAAGGAAGTAGATAGAAGATGGATTGGAAGTTATAAACTGCCACTTTGCAATAATCTACCTCTGGAAGCAATCTCCAGGGAAGAATACTTTTACTACCATTGCTCTTCAAAAATATTGAAGATCCATCCAAAACCTTTGCCAGATCTTGAAAACGTGTTCTTGGGAGCTATTTGATGTTTTATCCTTCAACCTGCAAAAAGAAAAATGAAGAATGGGACGCCTAGCAAGAATATATGGTGATTAGGGTTGAGATCCACCAAGTATGGAAGACAACTCATGATTTAGGTCTGATTTGGAGTTCCAAAAGGTGATTTCCACTGATTGTGGAGTGTTTGGCCTCTTTTTGGCTCCAAATTTACTAACTCAAGTCAACATCTTTGCTTTGACTTCTTTTAGGCGTCCATCCTTGAAGTTGATCATTTTTTGTCCATTTTGCAAGCTGAAGTGCCTCCGTTTGATCTTTGATTCAAGTTACTCAGTTGATCTTTGGCAGTGGCTGGCAGTTCTGTTGTTGAGGTGGGATCAACATGATGAGATATGCTTGGGAGGGATTAACTCAAAAAACTGAGTTTAGGCCTCCAGAAAGAAGGGCTCCTTTCCTTGACGTTCCCGATGCTAGATGAATCAGATGACTCTACTTGATGGTGCATCGGGTAGCTAGCTTGGTCCTCGTTTAGGATGACTGACTTCTCAGTTGAAGCTGGCAGGTTTAGGTCCTTCAAACTAAAGGGCCCCTAGCCAACAGGGGCGCTTTTAGCTTTTGACTGTATTTCTTCATGCTGTGAATTACCTGACTTTGACCTCCTCCATTAGATGATTGATTTGTCGGAAGTTCTTGTTGATAGTTCTATTGACGAGACAGGTCACAATTGAGAAGGTCATCCTGGGAGGCAGTGAAGATTCTGGTTGAATTTGGATGCCTTCAAGAAAGGATGCCTTTCCTCAAGAGGGGCACTTTTAGCCATGCCTTAGCCATTTTTTGGCTTGTCTTTCCAGTTCTTCAATTTTGGCTTTTTCTGCTTGATCTCAACTCGTGATCGTTTGGCGTGTCTTGTGGACCTGATGTCAGATTGATCACGTAGCTGGGAGGAAGCTGGAAAGATAACATGTATAGAGCTGTTGCTTATGGATTCATCTGGTGCATGTAACTGAGGGGCATCCCTGGCCAGCAGGGGTGATTTTACTATGAAGCTCTCTGTTTTGGCATTTTCATTGCTAATGGATCCTCCATACTTTGTTGACGGTTGGTCAATGATCCCTGAATTAGATGATTTTGCTGATTGTTTCGTTGTCGAGCCAGCACGAAAGTGAAGAGGATGACTGAGTTGAAGATGCCAAATGATTACATTTTCCCTCTGAGATCCAAGGGAACCTTTCCTTAAGAGGGGCGCCTTTTTCACCTTTAGACTGTGTTTTGCCTTGGTAGCAAAATGTACACCTTCCAGAGTTAGCAAAATTTTGGCTTTTTTTATTTTGAGAAACTCCCTCGCTATAACATCTTTTTGACCTTTTCCGCCATGGCTTCTTCATTGAAGCTTTTGAGGTTTAGCTTTCAGCACCTGGTATTGGCCAATCTGCCATTAATGGCTACGGAGCTCCTAACTTCGACCCTGAAAAATAGAAATAGACCCACCAGAGTAAAACATGTACTTTGATAATTCTGACTTGATCAATGTGATCGTGAAGGCAATTAACCCTATTAGAATTATTTTCAATCATTTCTGAGAAGGTCCTATTTTTAAGGGTTTCCTTAAAAATAGGGGCGTAAAACCCTAATTTTCATTTTTTTAGAATTTTAACCATAGGTTCCTTGACAGAAACCCACAAAGACTTCATGCTTGTTTTGACTTAAAACATACTTTGGATGGCATTTTTACATTGTTTAGCTCAATTTAAGCAGAATGCCAAAAAATTCGTTTTGGGTATAACAACACCGGAGGAGAGTGAGAAGCCGATCGCCCTATTCAAGCAATACCGTGATGTGTTTGCATGGTCCTATGAAGATCTGAAAGTCTTCACGCCTACAAAATTGTCTCACACAATTTCGTTGAAACCTAACGCTAGAGCTTTTAGACAGAAACAAAGGCATTACAACCCACTCTTTCAAGGCACGATCTATGTGAAGATTCAAAAGATGGTTGATGCCAAGATCATTTTTCCGATACATCATTCTACATGGCTGTCAAACATAGTTCCTGTATGCAAGAAAAATGGAGAAATCAAAATCTGTGTCGATTTTATGAACCTAAACCAGTCTCTCTGAAAGACAACTATCCATTGCCAATCATGGATCACACCCTACAAACTATCACTGGGTCAAAAATGCTATCTCTACTTGATGGTTTTTCTGGGTACAATCAAATCGCAGTTGCTGAAAATGATCAATTCAAAACCGCATTCACCACCCCATGGGGAACTTTTGCATATGAAAGAATGCCTTTCGGCCTTATCAATGTAGGCACAACCTTCCAAAGAGCCATGGATCTAGCATTCAGAGATTTGAAGAACAAAGTCATTGTAGTATATCTAGACGATCTCACGGTCTTCTCAAAGAAACGGAAAGATCATTTCTCCCACCTGTTGGATGTCTTCGAAAGGTGTAGGCATCATCATATCTCTTTGAATCCTAAGAAGCCTATCTTTGCAGTTACAAAAGGAAAGCTGCTCGGTCACATTGTTTCAAAGGAAGGAACCCGAATTGATCCAAGTCGAGTTGAGTCAATCAGAAATTTATCTCTTCCAACCAGCAAGATAGGGGTACACTCCTTTGGGAAGGTAAATTTTATACGAAGATTTGTGCCGGATTTCTTAGAGCTAACAAAGGACATATCTACCATGATGAAGAAGAAGTCCGCTTTCAAGTGGACAGAAGAAGGAAAGAAGGCATTTATTGCAATCAAAGACGCTATCAGCCGAGCACCAGTGCTCGTTCGCCCTGATTTTGAAAATAATTTTATCCTTTACTACTATGCATTAGAGCACACCATGTATGCGATATTAACACAAAAGCTAAACGAAGAAGCCAAGTGTCCTATCGCATTCATGAGAAGCAGCTTCAAGGCCAGTGAAACGCGATATTCTCAAATTGAGAAGAACGTGCATGCAGTGGTTCGAGCTGTCAAAAATTTCAGATTCTATATCTTAAACTCGCATACGACAGTTTATGTGATTGATCCAGCTGTGAAAAGTGTGCTAACCCAGCAAGAGATGGGTTCTAAAAGAGGTAACTGGGTGGCGAAAGTTCAAGAATATGACTTGGAAATTCAACCGACCAAACTCGTTCACGAGAGAGGTCTATGCCAGTTGATAGTTGAAGATGGTGATAAGAAGTTCCAAGAAAAAGGTATACCAGAGCTTGAGCCCAAAGAGAAAGAAGATCTTCCTATGGTCCCACTGGTCGAATCCTCAGGAGAATGGTTCACAGAGATATGGTATTACCTGACATATGGCGATTGTCTGAACCATCTAGATAAGCAACAAAGGAGGACATTGAAGCTGAAAGCCTAGAACTATGTGATAATAAGTAACGTTCTATACAAGCGTGGGCTTGATGGAACATTCCTGTTGTGCGTCACCCAAGACCAAAAACGGTGTTTGTTGGAAGCTTTCCATAGTCAAGCATGTGGAGGCCACTTTTCTTCCAGGGTGACATCTTCTAAAATCTTGTGATCACAGTTCTTTTGGCCGACTATGTTTCGCGATATGTATGAATGGGTGCACAAATGCCAATTGTGTTAGCAATTTGTTGGCAAGATGAAGATGGCAGCCATTCCTCTCAAGCCAGTTGTTATAGATGCTCCATTCTAGCAATGGGGCTTAGATTTTGTTGGTCCTATCAACCCACGATCCAACAAAGGGCATATCTATGTCCTTACAGCCACTGATTACTTCACAAAATGGGTTGAGGCTATTCCGACTAAGCAGGCGACTTCCGAAGTGGTGTGTAACTTCTTGAAGGAAAACATTGTTTCATGCTTCAGAGTACCTCGCAAAATTGTAACTGACAACTCATCATGTTTCTCATCAGAGGAACTACTGGAGTTCTGTTTTGATCACGACATCACCCTCTCTCATTCATTAGATTATTACCCCCAGGGTAATGGACAAGCCGAGTCATCAAATAAGAACATAGGTACAATAGTACGCAAGCTAGTTGGTTCTAATAAACAAACTTGGGATAAAAAGCTCTACGATGCTCCCTGGGCCAACAGGATCGCTCCAAAGAGAGCCATTGGTACCTCACCCTTCATGATTACATATGGTATAGAGGCGGTGCTACCTATAACATGAGAACTGTCCGCATTGCAGATGGCAACCGCAGTGGGGGATGGAGAGTTCGTGGATCTGTTGTGACCTTTTTCACACATCATCCCATTCAAATGGGGACCCCCTTAATTTTTGCTCCATTCTGGTCTTTTGGCTTTGCATCTCTCTCTCTCTCTGGCCTTTCCGTCCTGTTGTGACCTTTTTCACACATCACCCCATCAAGATGGGGACCCCCTAAATTTTGCTCCATTCTGGTCTTTTGGCTTTGGTTCGCTCTCTCTCTGGTCTCTGGTCCTTCCGGGGATGCCCTGTCGTTTGACCCAGGTTAAAGTATTGGTTAAGTCTGTGTAATTAGGGTTTTCATCCTTCAGGCTTATTAAAGGTCAAATTGAGTTATAAAATTGAATCTAAGCTTAGTGCAGCAGTCAGAAGACTTCCAGCAGAGTCCCCCTAAATTTTCACTGTATTCCGGCAACTTACTATTTTTAGTAAGTATTCAATTTGGGACTATTTTATTGAGATTTTGGAATTCTGTCAGTTCCACTGCATCCGGGTAACATCAAGCTGCTATACGTAAATTTTGAGCCATATCGGACGACTTGCTATTTTTGGCAGTTCAGGCTTCAAGAGCCATTTTCAGGGTTTCCACATGAGCTTTTCAGATGCATGTCTGGAGAATCCTTCTGGGTTTTCCAAAACCTTCGCAGTGATGTAACATGCAAACCGAGACAACCACTTTCAGAGTTCAGCCTTCGGAGGCTATTTTAGGGTTCGCATGCAGTGTTTTTCAACGCATGTCGGGTTTTTCTTCATGGGTTTTTCGAGAGCTTCGCAACGGTGTGACTTGCAAGCAGAGAAGATCGAGTTTTGAGGACTTACTATTTTTAGCCAGTGCATGCATGCAGACCAGTTTTCTGGGTTTTTCTGGGTTTTTTGAGATCCCACGGGCAATATGACATGCAAAACCATCCGGCAGTGGATGAGTCACTTTTCAGGCAGTTTCTATTTTTAGCAGGTACACTCCGGCAGCCGCCCAACACTCCAGTTCAGCAAGCAGAACGACATGCAGAAGGAACGAAGTCAAACGGAGACCGTTCGGGATACATGCAAGTCAAATTAGGGTTTCCACTTTTATAGGGGGTAAAATCCAAAAATAGCCGAAATGAAGTACCCCACCCATGTCAGCACACTTCAAGGTACCTGCTGGCAAAATTTGAGCAAAATCGGAGAACTTACTATTTTTAGTAAGTCAGGGCACGGCTATAAATAGCAGGTCTGCACCCGAGGTTGGCATCAGAGTAACACTCAAGCTATCAAGATCAAGCGTTGCAACTTTCAGGCAAAACGGAGCTACTGAAGTCAGAAAGTCACAACTTACTATAAATAGCAGGTGGCTATAAATAGCAGGTCAGGGCAGAGGACTGGCGAAACAGGTTCACCAGGCAGAGAAGATCATATGATGAAATTTTCAGGCAAAACGGAGCCTTAGGGGTTGAAAATCAAGGGACTTGCTAAAAATAGCACAACTTGCTAAAAATAGAATGCGTAAACAAAGGCAGGCAGAGGCATGGAAAATATTCTAAGTGTGGGAAAATGAAAGTATCCCCTTCAAAATGCGCCCACCTCACAGATTGATAGCTTGAAAATTGTCTAAGGCAGAATTCAAAGTTGAGCATAGCAAATGCGCCCACCTTGATGGAAGCCTTGAAAGTTTCTAAGGCATGAAACAAAAGCTCATACCTCAAAATGCGCCCAAGGAGAGGTGGGGACTTCAAAAAATTTCGAAGGCAAAAACAAAAGTGGGCATGTGAAAATGCGCCCAAGGTTGTGAGGCCAAGTCAAAATTTCCTAAGTGGTAAAATGAAAGCTTGAGGGGCAAAATGCGCCCATAAGCTCAAGGGGTATCAAAAAAAGAATTTCTAAGTGTTAAGTTGAGAGCTAACCCCCCTAAATGCGCCCTCACCTTGAAGCAAGGATAAAGCATGCAAAGTTTCTAAGTCTTTGAAAGTGAAAGCTTGGCCTAGCAAATGCGCCCATGATGAAGAGGAGTTGAGGATTATTTTTCTAAGGCGTGTGAAATAAAACCTCACTAGGTCATATGTGCCCAAGGTGTAAAGTGAGCTTGAGAAAATTTCTAAGGCATTAAAAGCAAAAGTTGAGAGTATCAAATGCGCCCATGAGCTGAAGGTGAGTAAAGATGGGAGAATTCTCTAAGGCGTGTGAAAGTAAAAGCTTGCATATGTAAATGCGCCCACCTTGGAGTAAGAATGCTGAGGAAATTTCCTAAGTGTTAAAGAAAGCTTCCCCCCTCAAATGCGCCTGAGGTGTAAAATAAAGAAATTTTCCTAAGTGAAATAAAACCTCACTAGGTCATATGCGCCCAAGGTGTAAAGTGAGCTTGAGAAAACGTCTAAGGCATGAAGATGAAAGTGCAGCCTATGAAATGCGCCCAAAGGTGAGTGAAAGCCTTGAAGAAATATTCTAAGGCATGAGAAACGAAAGCACCACCTCTCATTTGCGCCCAAGGAGGAATGGAAGTCTAGAAATATTCTAAGACACGAAAATAAAAGTTGCCTAGTGGAAATGCGCCCTCAAGGTAAGTGGTGATGGAAAATTCTTCTAAGGCAATGAAATTGAAAGTTCAACATCTAAAATGCGCCCTCACCTCAAGAGATTAATGAAGGCCTTGAAAATTTCCTAAGGCAACGAAATGAAAGTGGAACCTATGAAATGCGCCCTCACCTTGAAAGGATATTCTAAGTGTTTGAAAATTTTCTAAGTGTAAAATGAAAGCTTCCTAGGCAAAATGCGCCTTCACTTGAAAGTCTCACCCCTCAAATGCGCCCATGATAAAAATCAAAGCTCCACTAAGGAAATGCGCCCAAGGTTGCTGGAGACTTAAATTTTATTTCTAAGGCACGAAATGTGAATAGCATAAGCCATTTGCGCCCAAGGAGGGATGAGAAACTTGGAAATTTCTAAGGTACAAAATGAAAGTGGGTTATGTTAAATGCGCCCTCAAGGAAGAGAATGTTAATAAAATTTCTAAGGCATGGAGATTTTAATTAAATAAAATAAAATGCCAAGGGGAAATATACGCCTAAGGGGGGTGAAGATTTAAATTTTCTATCAGGTGTGTGAAGTGAAGAATTCCTAAGGCGTGGGAATTAAAAGTTAAATGGGAGAAATACACCCTTGGCATGAAGAGTTTGAGAGACGATATGAGAATTTTCCAGACATTTAAACGGGGTTGACAACTTGATGAAATATTTTCTAAGTGAAAATTTAAATGAACCCGTTTAAAGTACACCCATGGGTCGAGAAATTTTAAAATTAATTTCCTAAGGGAAATTTTAATATTTTCAGAGGAAACTCGTTTTGCCTAGATTATTTTCCTAACGGAAGTTAAATCTCAGAGGATGAATTATTTCGAGCATGCAAATAATTTTTAATCACCCGGAGTTGAACATTTTAATGAGAGAATTTAAAATGTCTAAGGCAAATTTTATGAAATCGAAGATTTAAATGACAGACATTTTAAAAGTTGGAAATAAATTTACAACTCCCACGAATTTTTTCGAGTTGAATTTATTTAAACACTGCGAGATTTTAAAATGGAATTTTAAATCAAGTCAAGTGATTGTTTTTCTCGCGAGTTGTTTAAATCGCCAAGAGTTAACTGGCAGACTAAGAGGAAAATTCAAAATTTGAAGAGGAAGGAATCATTATTAATGGCAACTGCCATAATGACCGGCTGACGACTAGCCCACTACTGCGCTTGAATTAGAAGATTCCGAACGAAGAGAGTGGAAAATTGATGAAGGTGCTAAAAATAGCCCCAGCACTACTTAGCAGGATTCTCCGAGAAGAGTTATTTAAACAATCTCTTCTCTCATTTCTCCTCACATTGTTTCGAAGTTGAAGTTGCTGAAGAAGTTCTTGAGAGATTGAAATATTTTTGAAGTGGTTGAGGAGAGAAATTCTTGGAGAGTTTATTTTATTTCGGAGTGTTGAGTTGCTGAAAGTGCGAAGTGCTGGAGAAATTTTCATTTGCCGAGACTCTTTCTTTCGAAAAGCTGAAAGTGTGTTGCTGCAACTTCGAAGTTGAAGGTTGAAGTTGTTTTCCGGAGTTGCTGGAAGATTTATTTATTGAAGTTGCACGAAAGTCGAAGCTTGCTACAGATTTTACTTATTCAAGCTGCTAGAAGTTGAAAGTTGCTGAGGTTGACGAAGTCAAGACAAAGGATTTAATTCGCTTTGTGCTGAGAAAGTATCCACATTGCTGAAAGTTGGTAGTTGGCTGCAATTTTCTTCGCCAGTCGGAAGTGCAGTCGTTGAAAGCTTCTTTATAAGCTTGAAGTTTTTTTTATACAGTACGAGGTTTGGAGTTAGTAATTTATGCTGAGAGTTTTTTTTTCAAAAAGCTAACTCCACATTCGCAGCCGTCTCGGAGGTCACTTCATTTTATTTAAAAAATCTGCAGCCTAACTTATTGCTATTCTATTTTATTTTGCAGATGGCCGGAGCAAAGGATGTTGCAGGAACAAGCAGAGCCGCAGGCAGAGCTGCAAACACTGAAGCAGGCAAGGCTAGCTCATCCCGGCAGGCAATGATTAAAAGGCTCGCTAAGCCATTTCTCCCAAAGTCAGCAATAGTTTCAAAGTTGGCAGGATTAAATGACACCAACCTTGGTTCATTTAATCTAAATGCACTCAAATCGAGGATGTTCGGGCTAGGGGGCCATCAACCATCCGTCACGGCACATAATATAATGAAGAGTGGAATCTACGCAGCTGCTAGTTTTCCGCCAGCAATTCAGTGTCCGGAGCTAATTATGGAGTGCGCCAATCACTACAAGCCAGAACGTAGGACGATTGTCTCTCCGGATGGTAAACTGCTCGCCAACTTCACACCGGATGCCATCGGAGAAGCATTTGGGATTCCAACTGCTGAAGAGATGTTATACAGAACAAACAAGAGGGCAGATAAGATGTACTCTTCCTCTTTCGAAAGAGTCACTGCAGTCATTAACAGAGTTTGGATGCAAAAGCCGAGGCCACCCCGCACTAAGCTCCCAAAGTAGATAATTGCCGAGGACGTGAAACAAGAATACTGTGATTTGATAATGATGCTGAGCCGGGTGAATGGGAGTGCACAGGCTTACATTTTCGAGCCTTGGATGTTCTACTTCATCGAGATCATCTTTGAAGGAAAGGAGTGTGTCGATTGGGCTAGGATGATTAGCAACCACATCGATGAGCAATTCAGGAGCTTGAAGGTGACGAAGACTTTCTACATGAGCTCATATGTAATTTACATGTTGGCCAGAATGACTAAGTACAGAGGGATTTCGTACAAGGAGCCAATCGGCTGTGCCCCTGGTCAATTCAAAATCCATGAAGCTTGCACACAGCTACATTTAGCTAACATTGCCAACTATAAACGGGCAAATGATGCATTCACAATGCACATTGCGAGGACACTTCAGCAAAGGACGCAGTAGAGAATATCTAAAGAAGCACAGACATTGATTGAGGAATATGGGTATTGGCTCATCCAATTCCCGAAATTCACATATATTAGGTTGCAGGGGTTCACTTCGTATCCGTATCGGTTACCACGATACCCCACTGATCACATAGTAACGCTTGAGGTATCTAGGCAATTGATTGCCTACGATAAGATTCAGAAAAGGAAAAAGAAGGGTGGACTTGATTTCCCTATCACCATGGGAAATTCCATTGAGGTGTGTCCCTCTTTGCAGGCAGCCCGAGAGGCGGAGGACGAGCTGCAATCTTATCATTGGTCATATCACACAGGCAGGCAAGATTTCGATCCTTACAGGAACATCCGGATGATACAGAACGTTGAATACCGGCACAGAGCTCATCTGGAGGACTTTTGGGCAAATGCAGTGGATGAGGCTGAGATAAGAAGAAGGATGTTTTCCTGACTTCCTCTCAAGTTGATTAGAGAATGTGAGATTATTCCAGTTCCCGACCAGGTGGAGGAGGATATCAACGTTATGCAACCCGACTATGGTTCAGTTAAGGATACTCCTGTCCCACCACCTGATTGGTCCGAGCCAGAGATCATGGACTTGGACACGCTTTCTATCCCGGTGATGACTTTTACCAGGACTTGGGTCGACAGACATGTATGCAGACTCAAGAGCAAGTCGATCGCCCTTACTTATAGCTTGATGGGTGACCTAAGGCCGTTATCGGTAAAAAAGGGGAAACAAATTGCTCAGACATCGAGGGCACAAGTAGAAGTGCCAACCCAACCGATACCGTTGAGGATAGAACAAGCATCACCCGTGCACTCACAAACTCAGTCTTCGAGTTTGAGAGTGGTTTCATTATTTGTCGATCAGAGGGTAGGATTGGAGGAAGAGCGGGGACTTGAGGAGGTAGATCAGCCCAACGCCCGGGAATCAGCTAGTGTCAGTCTATCCAGGGGCGGCCAACAGGAGGAGGAAGAGGAAACAATGGTCGACACCCATTTTCAGCAGATGTTGGACACGGCTTTGGAAGAAGAAGAAAACACAGAACAGGGGACCCAAGGGTCGGGAGATACCCAGCTTATAGAGGAGGATGAGCCCGAGCAAACCAGTGCAAGAAGGGAGGAAGTGCACGAGATGGAGGCAACAGAAGAACATCCCCTTGTCATTTGTAATCCACAGCAGACAGTGCCTGATTGGCTTTCCGACAGAATGAGGAGAGAACCCGAGGATGATACAGGATCCGGCCATTGAGATGGAGGAGTTCCTCAGGAGGATCAGTGCGCCACCAGAGAAGAAAAGGGCCCGAAAGTTTTCAAAGATCTCGACCGACGAGTCAGGCTCTCGCACGCTTCAGGTGGCTATTCCGAGGGAAGATTGTGATCGAACCGAGGAGAGGCCTGAAAATTACGTGATCACCACAGTAGAGTTGGGTCGTCCTACGGGAGCCCAAGTTATCGAGGAGTTCGATAACTCCTATCAGGCATTGAAGGATCAGTTGCTCCGCACGGAGGGGAAGTATAAGAAATTGAGGAAGGAGCACAAAACCTTGATAGGATACGTATGCAAAATCTAGCACGTCCAGGTGAACCAGCAAACCCAGCAGTAGAACGTCCATCAGAGCTTCCGAAGGAGTCAGTTGTTGCCTTAGAGGATTTGAAGAAAATGGAAATGGAGGCGGACAAGTGGGTTAGCCGTGTTCATACTGAGACAGGGAAATTCATGGAGGACCTTGCCGATGCTTATCGACAGGCCTCAAATATTTTGGCACGGATGGATATAGTAGATCAGGCCTGGGGTGATACTCGCATCTATCAAACAAAGACTGTACTTCGTTTGGGGGCTTTGATGCATATACCTCTAGAAACCTTGGTGGATGGAGGTGTAATTCAGAGAGGTGATAGGTATGATTTCACCAGTTGGTACTCCTCGGTGGTCACAGGCCGTGGATTTCACGACGCAGCAAGGGCAGATTCAGCTAAAGTGAGGAAAGCAATGGGCAACATCTTGGGGGGAGTCCTCAATACATTAGAAGCCATATTTGCTAGAAAGTTGGTCCCAGAGGAGATAACTGCTGATGGCTTGAAAAGTAGACTGCCTCCATTCTTCTCAGCTGCGAGGTCACTTGTCCTGGATGACTTTGAGAATGTCTCCACATTCTCTAGTATAATTCAGCATACCCAGGACGCCTTGGTGACATGGAGGAAATCTTACACCAGATATGGACAGACGGTAGCAGTCTTGGAGTTCCAGCTCAACCATATTCCACCGATCTCTACACAGGAGGTTGAAGCAGTATTGGCCCGGTTGATCGAGTTTGCTATCCGGGAGAAGGCCAGTGGGAACGCGCTGCTTGATGAGGATTTTCTTGAAGATGGTAGTGGGCATTAATTGCTCATTATGATTCCTGCAGGGGAGTGGAGAATATTCTGTGCATTCATTACCCACTCCTCTCTGTGGCGGTTTTTAGGGCAGAAACCCTAATCAGGGCATAGGTGGCTCGATCTGAGCCCTTCATTGTAATTTGATCTGAACCGTCCACTGAATTGGACTTGTTATAAAAGGGGCATCCCCCCTCATTTGTAAATCAATTAGATTAGAGATTAGATCAAGAGTTGAATCAGAGCTAGAGAGTAGAAGGCATATAGCATTTAGCTTAGAAGTTAGCTTTAGATTGAGGAGGGAAGAAAACTTTCCTTTGAAAGTTTTGTAAAAGGTTGTTGTGAACACTTTTCATAATACAAAGAGTTTCATTGCTTGGTGATTTCTTCTTTGTTATGAGTAGCTAGCAAGGCCATTTCGTCTTTCCAATTCAAGGTAGATAGAGTAAAGTAGATTTCTATTTCATGCAAGTAGTCGTTAATTGTGGAGTGTGGCGTTGTGATTTGAGCATATCTTCTTTCATCCATACCACTAGCGGGCTTACTGATGGTAAGTTCGCCTTGCGTGGTCAACTGGAGTATTAGCACTTAACTTCGATTGTGGTTCATATGTTTGCATGCGTCGTATTGATGGTATGAACATGTTGCGTCATAGTTTGAACACTTTTCTCATCCTTTGAAGATTGCACCAACTTTGTCGGAGTTGTTCGAAAGGAGACAAAGCAAAGTTTGGTTTGAAGATTGTTTAAGTCGATCCTCGTCCTCCACCCTTTAGAAGTAGATTTGTAGAATCCCTATCCCTATCCCCTTTAAATTCTGCATTTTCCGAGTCAGTCTAGATACCAGAACAATATTGCCAAATCATTCATGTCCTAATTGCTTCACAGAGTCGAACAACTACGTAAGTCCCCTTGAAATAACCAGCAAAACACATCAACCAACTGAGTCTATTCGCGATAAAAGGAACCTTGGAGTCGAACACATGAACTTTCAAGCAATCTTAGCATGTGGGACACTTTGATCAAGAGAGAATAGAGTGACCGTTGGGCAACTTTATTCTGTGCTGGCGTTGTCATAAAAAGCACGTCAACACGTCCTTTCAGGGATGTCCCATTGTTTGGCCCCAGTTGAAATATTGGTTTAGTTTGTGAAATTAGGGTTTTCTGTCCTACAGGCTTTTTAAGGTCAAACCAGGTTATCAAATTGGATTATGAGCTTAGTACTACAGTTACAAGGCATCTGGCAAAGTCCCATTGAATTTTCATTGAATTCTAACAACTTACTATTTATAGTAAGTATTCAATCGATGACTATTTCATCAAGATTTTGGAATTCTGCCTATTCCACCACATTCAGGTAACATCAAGCTGCTTGCACATAAATTTTGAGCAGGATCAGACAATTTGCTATTTTTGGTAGTTCAGGCTTCAAGAGCCATTTTCAGGGTTCAAACATGTGATTTTTCAATGCATGTCTGGAGATTACTTCCGGGTTTTTCAAAACCTTCGCAACGATGTAACATGCAAACCGAGATGATCAATTTCAGAGTTCAGCCTTCAGAGGCTATTTTTAGGGTTTGCATGCAATGTTTTTCAACGCATGTCCGGATATTCCTTCTGGGTTTTTCGAGAGCTTCGCAATAGTGTGACATGCATGCAGAAAGGATCAAGTTTTGAGGACTTGCTATTTTTAGCGAGTGCCCACATGTAGACTAGTTTTTTGGGTTTTTTTGGGTTTCTTGAGATCCCACGAGCAATATGACATGCAAAATTATCCAGTAGTGAATCGACCACTTTCCAGGACACTTACTATAAATAGCAGTTGCACTCCAGCCACCCGACACTTCAGTTTAGCATACAGAGCGACATACAGAAGAAACAAAGTCAAACGGAGACCGTTCGGGATACATGCAAGTCAAATTAGGGTTTATAGGGGGTAAAATCCAAAAATTGTCAGAATGAAGTACCCCACCGATATCAGCATCATCCAAGCAACCTACTGGCAAAATTTGAGTGAAATTGGAGAACTTACTATTTTTAGTAAGTCATCTCAGGGCTATAAATAGTAGGTCTGCGCCGGAAGTTGGTGTGAGCAAGACACTCAAGTTATCAGGATCAGGCATAGCAAGTTTCAAGTCAAACGGAGCTACTGAAGTCAGACAACTTTGCAGGTTACTATAAATAGCAGGTCAGGGCAGGGGACTGGCAAAACAGGTTCACAAGGCGAAGAGGATCATATGGTGAAATTTTCAAGCAAAACGGAGCTGTAGAAGTCGAAAATCAAGGGACTTGCTAAAAATAGCACAACTTGCTAAAAATAGAATGCAAAAGCAAGGGCACGCAGAGGCATGGAAAATTTTCTAAGTATGGGAAAATAAAAGCAAGAGCTCCAAAAGGCGCCCACCTCAAGAATGAAACTTGAAAATTTTCTAAGTAAAAATAAAATAAAAGTTGAGCATGCAATATGCGCCCACCTTGATCAGACCCCAAAAATATTCTAAGTGTTAGAATTGAAAGTAGAGGCTCCAGAATGCGCCCTCAAGGAAATGGTGGATGGAAAAGTTTTCAGGTGTTGAAATGGAAGTATCCCCTTCAAAATGCGCCCACCTAGTAAAAGCTTTAAAAAATTCCAAGTCTTTGAAAACAAAAGCTTAAGGGGTAAAATGCGCCCATAAGCTAAAGAGGGTGGAAAACGCCTAAGTATGAAATGAAAGCTTCACATGTTATTTGCGCTCTCAAGTGAAAGCTCCACCATCAAAATGCGCCCACCTTGTGAATGACTACCTTAAAATCTTCTAAGGCATGAAATGAGAGTAGCACATGCCATTTGCGCCCATGATGAAAATGAAAGCAAGCTAGCTAAAAGGCGCCCAAAGGAAGGAGAGGTTAAGTAGAAAATTGCCTAAGGCGTGAAATTAAAAGCTCACATGCCAAATGCGCCTTCACATGAAAGTAAGACCTCTCATTTGCGCCCAAGGTTGTTGGAGGCTTGAAATTTTCTAAGGCAAAATTAAAAGCTCACATGTGTAAATGCGCCCTCAAATGAAAGTTGAGGATGTTAAATGCGCCCAAGGGTAAGGAGATCATTGGAAAATCTTCTAAGGCAAGAAATGGAAGCAGGCATATGTAAATGCGCCCAACCTTGTGAAGTAAGCATTAAAATATTCTAAGTGAAAGTGGAAGCTTCCTAGCCAAAATGTGCCCTCAAGATAAAACAAGGTGACTTCAAATATTTTCTAAGGCATTCAAAACGGAAGCTGCCAAGGCAAAATGCGCCCTCAAGGTAAATGGTGGTGGAAAATTCTTCTAAGTGTCAAAGATGAAAGTTGAAGGGGTTAAATGCGCCCAAGGAGAAATAAGATGAAGCATGAAATTTCTAAGGCAATGAAGTTAAACCAGCACATGAGAAATGCGCCCACCTCCAGCAAGTAAATGTGCCCAAGTCAAAAGATGAATAAAGCCTTTGAAAATTTGCTAAGGCAAAATGAGAGCTTGAAATAGTGAATACGCCCAAGGTAATTGGAAAGCTGAAAACGCCTAAGGCATTGAGGATGAAAGCATGAAGTATCATTTGCGCCCAAGGAGTGGGGATTTAAATTTATTCCTAGGTGTGTGAAGTGAAGGCTTGAGAGGATAAAAACACCAAGGAAGGAAATGTTGAAAATTTTCCTAAGTAAGATAATATTTCACTACATAAAATACGCCTTGGATATGGATGAACATTTAAGCGAAGTTGGCAACTTGATGAAATATTTCCCAAGTGGAAAATTAAATGAACTCGTTTAAAATACACCCATGGGTTGAGTGAAACTTAAAATTATTTTCCTAGTGGAGATTTTAATATTTTCAAAGGAAAATTATTTCGCCTAGATTATTTTCCTAACGGAAATTAAATCTCAGAGGGTGGATTATTTCGAGCAGGCAAGTGATTTTAAATCGCCCGGAGTTGAACATGTTAAAGAGAAAATTTAAAATGTCTAAGGCAAATTTCATGAAATTGAAGATTTAAATGACAGACATTTTAACAGGTTGGAAATGAATTTACAACTCCCATGAATTTTTCGAGTTGAATTTAATTAAACACTACGAGGATTTTAAAATGGAATTTTCAATCAAGTCAAGTGATTTTTCTCGTGAGTTGTTTAAATTACTGAGAGTTAACTGGCAGACTAGAGGGAAAAAAATTCGAATTTTTACAAGGAAAGAATCTTCATTAATGGCAACTGCCATAATGACTGGCTGATGACTAGCCCACTACTGCACCTGAATTAGAAGATTCCGAGTGAAGAGAGTGGTGAATTGATGAAGGTACTAAAAATAGCTCCAGCACTACTTAGCAGGATTCTTCATGAAAGTTATTTAAACAACTTCATTTCTTTCATTTATTCACACGTTTCGAAGAGCTTGGAATTGTTGAAGTGAGGAATTCGGTGAGAGATTGAAATCTTTTGAGGTTGCTGAAAGTGAGCTTGAGTTTTATTTTTCTAAGTGTGAAGTTGCTAGGGAAATTTTATTTCCAAGTTGCTGAGAGTTTTCTTTTCAAGCTGCTGAGAGTGTGTTGCTGCAATTTTCAAGTAATTGTATGCTGGAGAGCTGAGATTTCATTTCCAAGTTGTCGGAGTTGCTGCAGTTTCCCGGAGTTGCAGAAGATTTTTTTTTTCTCTGGAGATCTTTATTTTCAAGCTGCTGAGAGTTGAAGTTGCTGCAGAATTTCAAAATCGTAGAGATTTTCTTATTTGCTGAGGATTTTGTTTTCGAACTGCTGAAAGTTGATTGCTGTTGAAGTTGAGGAAGTCGAAATTTCATATTGCTGGCAACTCTTCATTCTTCTAACAGCTGAAGTTAAAAGCTGAAGTTGACAAAGTGAAGTCAAAAGTTCAAGTTATTTGTGCTGGAGAAATTAGCTACTTGCTGAAAGTCATTAGTTTGCTGTGATTTTCTTCGCCAGTCAGAAGTGAAGTTGCTGAAACCTTCTTTCTAAGCTCAGAGTTTTTATACAGTTTGAGGTTTGGAGTTAGAAATTTATGCTGAGAAATTTTATTATCCGCAGCCGTTTCGGAAATTGTTTTATTTTATTAGAAATCTGCAGTCTAACTTATTGTTATTCTATTTTTATTTTATAGATGGCTGGAGCAAAGGATGTTGCAGGAACAAGAAGAGTCGCAGGTAGAGTTGCAAATACTGAAGTGGGCAAGGCTAACTCATCCCGGCAGGCAATGATCAAAAGACTCGCCAAGCCATTTCTTCCAAAGTCAGCAATTACTTCAAAGTTGGCGGGATTAAATGACACCAACCTCGGTTCATTTAATCTAAATGCACTCAAATCAAGGATGTACGGACTGGGCGGCCATCAACCGTCAGTCACGGCACATAACATCATGAAAAGTGGGATCTACGCAGCTGCTGGTTTTCCACCAGCAATTCAGTGCCCAGAGCTAATCATGGAGTGCGCAAATTACTACAAGCCAGAGCGTAGAACCATTGTCTCTCCAGATGGCAAATTGCTTGCCAACTTCATGCTAGATGCTATCAGAGAGGCATTTGGGATTCCTACTTCCGAGAGGATGCTGCACAGATCAAAGGAAAGGGCAGATAAAATGTACTCCTCTTTCGAAAGGGTTGCCGCAGTCATCAACAGAGTTTGGATGCAGAAGCCAAAGCCACCCCGCACTAAACTCCCGAAGCAGATAATTGCTGAAGATGTGAAACAGGAGTACTGCGACTTGATGATGATGCTAAGCTGAATAAATGGGAGTGCGCAGGCCTACATCTTTGAGCCTTGGATGTTCTACTTCATCGAGATCATCTTGGAGGGAAAGGAGTGTGTTGATTGGGAAAGGATGATTAGCGACAATATTGATGAACAATTCAGGAGCCTGAGGAGGACGAAGACTTTCTATATGAGCTCGTACGTGATATATATGCTGGCGAGGATGACCAAATACCGAGGGATCGCGTACAACCAATCGGCTGTGCACCTGACCAGTTCAAGATCCACGAGGCCTGCATGCAGTTACATTTGACTAACCCTGCCAGCTATAAGCGGGCAAATGATGCATTCACAATGCACATTACAAGGACCCTTCAACAAATAACGCAACAAAGAATATCAAAGGAGGCACAGGAATTGATAGAGGAATACAGATATTGGCTCATCCAATTTCCGAAATTCACATACATAAAGCTGCAAGGGTTCACTTCATATCCATACCGGCTACTGAGGTACCCAACCGATCACATAGTGATGCTAGAAGTATCTAGGCAATTGATTGCCTATGATAAGATTCAAAAGAAGAAGAAGAAGGGTGGACTTGACTTTCCTATCGCCATGGCAAATTCCATCGAGGTGTGTCCCTCCTTACAGGCAGCTTGAGAAGCAGAGGATGAGCTGCAATTCTTTCATCTCCTGTATCACATGGGCAGGCAAGATTTTGATCCTTACAGAAACATCCGAATGGTACAGAACGTTGAGTACCAACACAAGGCTCACATTGAAGACTTTTGGGCAAATGCTATTGATGAGGTTGAAATAAGGAAAATGATGTTTTCTAGGCTCCCCCTCAAGTTGATCAAGGAGTGTGAGGTCATTCCAGTTCCCGACCAAGTGGAGGAGGATGTCAACGTTATACAGCCTGATTATGAGTCAGTGAGAGATACTCCGGTCCCGCCACCTGATTGGTCCGAGCCTGAGATCATGGACTTGGACACGCTCTCTATACCAGTGATGACGTTCATGAGGGCTTGGGTCGATAGACACGTATGCAAACTCAAGAGCAGATCAATGACTCTTACTTATGACTTGATGGGTGATCAAAGGCCACTAACAGTGAAAAGAGGAAAACAAATTGCCCAAGTTGCAGAGACACGAGAGGCAACGCCGACCCAGCCGATACCGTTGAGGATGGAACAAGCATCACTCGCACACTCGCAAACTCAATCTTTGAGTTTGAGAGAAATTTCACTATTTGCCGATCAGAGGGCAAGATTGAATGAGCGAGAACTGGAGGAGGTTGATCAGCCCAACACCCGAGAGACAGATAGTATAAGTGTCAGTGCATCCAGGGGTGGCCAACAGGAAGAGGAGGAGGAAACAGTGGCCTATACCCGTTTCCAGCAGATGTTGGACACGGCATTGGAAGAGGAAGAAAACACAGAACAAGGGATCCAAGGGTCTGGAGATACTCAGCTCGTGGAGACTGATGAGCCCGAGCAGAACGGTGTAAGAAGAGAGGAAGTATATGAGGTGGAGGCAACAGAGGAGCAGCCCCTTGTCACCTGCAAATCACAGCAAGCAGTGCCGGATTGGCTCACGGATAGAATGAGAAGAGAGCCTGAGGATGATATGGATCCAGCCATTGAGATGGAGGAGTTCCTCAGGAGGATTAGTGCACCTCCAGAAAAGAAGAGAGCCAAGAAGTTTTCGAAGATTTCGACTGACGAGTTAGGCTCTCACACACTCCAGGTTGCTGTCCCAAGGGAGGAGTATGATCGAGCCGAGGAGAGGCCCGAGAACTATGTGATCACCACCGTAGAGTTGGGTCGTCCTACGGGAGCCCAAATTGTTGAGGAGTTTGATAACTCCTATCAGGCGTTGAGAGACCAATTGCTCCGCACGAAGGGGAAATATAAGAAGTTAAAGAAGGAGCACAAAACCTTGATAGGATATGTGCAGAGTCTAGCGCGCCCAGGAGAACAGGCAGACCCAGCAGTAGAACTCCCACCAGAGCTTCCGAGGGAGTCAGTTATTGGCTTGGAGGACTTAAAGAAGATGGAGATGGAGGCGGACAAATGGGTTAGCCATGTTCGGGTTGAGATAGAGAAATTCATGGAGGACCTTGCTAGTGCTTATCAACAGGCCTTGAATATTTTGGCACGCATGGATATGGTGGATCAAGCTTGGGGCGATACCCGCATCTATCAGATGAAAACTATTCTTCGTCTAGGGGCTTTGATGCATATGCCTCTACAGACCTTGGTGGATGGAGGTGTAATTCAAGAGGGTGACAGGTATGATTTCACCAGTTGGTACTCCTCGGTGGTCACGGGTCGTGGATTTCACGATGCAGCAAAGGCAGATTCAGCCAGAATCAGGAAGGCAATGGGAAACATCTTGGAGGGAGTTCTTAATACACTAGAGGCCATCTTTTCTAGAAGGTTGGCTCCAAAGGAAATAACTGCTAATGGCTTGAGAGACAAATTGGCTCCATTCTTCTCAGCTGCGAGGTCGCTTGTCCAGGATGACTTTGAGAATGTCTCCACTTTCTCCAGTATAATTCAAAATACCCAGGACGCTTTTGTGGCATGGAGAAAGTCTTACACTCGGCACGGGCAGACGATAGCAGTCTTGGAATTTCAGCTCAACCATATTCCACCAATTTCGGTTCAGGAGGTTGAGGCAGTATTGGCCCGATTGATCGAGTTTGCAGTCCGAGAACAGGACAGTGGGAATGCTCTACTGGACGAGAATCTTCTAGAAGATGGTGATGGGCATTAATTGCTCATTATGGTTCCTGCAGAGGAGTGGAGAATATTCTGTGCATTTATTGCCCACTCCTCTCAATGGCGGTTTTTAAGGCAGAAACCCTAATTAGGGCATAGGTGGCTCAATCTGAGCCCTTTATTGTAATCAGATCTGAACCGTCCACTGAATTGGGTTTACTATAAAAGGGGCATCCCCCCTCATTTGTAATATATTAGACATTAGATCAAGAGTTGAATTAGAGCTAGAGAGTAGAAAGCATATAGCATTTAGCTTAGAAGTTAGCTTAGATTGAGGAGGGAAGAAGACTTTCCTTTGAAAGTTTTGTAAACGGTTGTTGTGAACACTTTTCATAATACAAAGAGTTTCATTGCTTGGTGATTTCTTCTTTGTTATGAGTATCAGCAAGGCCATTTCATCTTTCCAATTCAAAGTAGATAGAGTAAAATAGAATTTTATTTCATGCAAGTAGTCGTTAATTGTGGAGTGTGGTGTTCAGTTTAGACAAGTCTTCCTCTATCCATACTACTAGCGGGCTTGCTGACGGTAAGTCTGCCCTGCGTGGTCAACTGGAATTTTAGTACCTAACTTCGATTGTAATTCGTATGTGTTCACTTGCATCGTTGTGATGGGGTGTGCATGTTGAATCATAATTTGAATATCTATTCATCCTTTGAAGATTGCACCAACTTTGTCAGAGTTGTCTGAAGGGGAGGCAAAACAAAGTTTGGTTTGAAGATTGTTGAAGCTAATCCTCACATTCCACCTTTTAGAAATAGATTGTAGAATTCCTACCCCTATTCCTTTTCAATTCAGTATTTTCTCGGTTAACTTAGGAATCAGAGCAATATTGTCAAATCATTCATGTCTTAACTGCTTCACAAAATCGAATAACTACGTAAGTCCCCTTGAATACCCAGCATATTCACATCAGCCAATTGAGTCTATTCGCAATAAAAGGAACCTTGGAGTTGAACGCATGAACTTTCATGCAATCTTAGCATGCGGAATACTTTGATCAAGAGAGAATAGAGTGACCATTGGACATTTTATTCTGTGTTGGTGTTGTCACAAAACACACATCAATAGAATTGGTGCTAGAAGGAGGGCATTTTTATAGTGAAGCAAAAGGAATTATAAAAGTATAATGTACCAAGATGGTGCTACCTCATAGAGAGATATTACCGGTGTTGCAGCCAAACCTGGGATTCAACGACGATCAAGAGGATATTCTTTCAGGATTGAACAATCTCGTGTGGAGAACAAAGAGGAGTGCAGCTGAGTACATGCGAACAAGCTTTATGTTGGAAGAAGAAGAGGAGAAATCCATCCAAATCCAAGTTGCTATTGAAAGAGATTTGTTGAATCAAAGATAGCCACTCACTCCCATGCATCGCCAGTAGAAGAAACAACTTCATCCTGGATCGCATCAGTTCATTCTCACCGAATAAGTTGAAGAGAATTTTGAGGTTTGCACCCAATTCATCCAAGGAACTTATAGAGCTAGGGCTACCTACTAGAACAAGGAAGAAGAAAGGTACTCGATCAGACGGTGAGGTTCCCTCAAGCGAGGAAATTTTATCAAACAAAGAAGCTCAATCAAGTGAAGAAGCAGTGAGCGGTGAAGAAGTCTCAAGCTTATTTAGAACTTCGCCTAGCATTTCAAGGTTTGCCGAACAAGGACCGACACGAGACACCACACCAGTAGTGATTCAACAACAGCAACCAGTTCAAGTTATGCCAGTTATTGTTCAGCAACAACCAGCTCAAGCAACTGTATATTGGCGAAGGCAAGCAATGGCTCAGCCAGTTGCAAATGGTGCTACTTGGTTGGTCACCAACCCATCCCCGCTGGAGTTCGCCGACTATCACGACATGCCAAAGAATCCAAAGAGTTTTTGCTCCAAGTTCCACGTCCACGACGTAAACCGCACTGCTGAGGATCACATCAAAATGTTTGAAGACCACCTACGCAATAGGTAGATTGCATATGTAGATGTAGCTTGCAGGTTATTCCTCTATTCTTTGGGGAAAGAGGCCCATTATTGGTTCATACATTTACTAGTTGGTTCAATCAGAACATGGGAGCAAATGAAGACGACCTTCGTCGGAAAGTTTGGTATCCCCATCACTCCCGCTGAACTGTTTAGGCAGTTTGTGGAGGTAAGGAGGCAAGAGAAGGAGCCTAATCATGTGTTTAACAATAGATTTCAAAAGGCTCTCACGAGGTTACGAACTCCTTACACTATCACGGATGCTAGAGAAAACTACTACGTTGCCTTGGATCCATTAACTGCAATGTTCGCAAGAGAAGCTCACCCCGCTCCAGCAAATATGAACTTAGCTTATGCTAAGGCAATTGAAGTGAGTCAGAACATGGGACAAAATACAACTGGTCCCTCACTATATACTGGCTTAAGTTCTACGAGCAGTCAAATACAAACCTAGAATCAGCAAATTCCAGTGTTAAATCCAGTTCCACAACCAGCTTACCAGGCAACCGCGCCATCAAATCAGTTGGTTCTCCACCCTGGAGTACCTTCATCTCAAGCGCCGGTCACATAGCCTGTTTATCTGCAGAACACAGTACCACCGACAAAGACTCAAAAGGAAAGAGATGAAATAAAAGATTTGGTGAAACAAGTGAAAAAGCTGTCAACTGAGGTGACATACCTCAGAAATCAAAATAATCAAATACAAGCTATGCAAAGGAACAATCAAGCACATCAAGGTGCTAATCGAGGATATCAAAATAATCCTCCGAATCATCACCACGGTGCCCATCAAGGATACAATCAGGAGAACAATCATGGGTATAGAAACAATAATCAAGGGTTCCAGAAGAGATCCTGAAATACAGGGCCTAATAATGGAGGTGTCCCTTCACCATCGGACAACCCGCCACCTCCTGAGAACCGTCCTGCGGATAGAGTATATTTGGCAGAGGCCACCTTGTCAAGATGGTGCAGATTACACAATACTAATCAGCACTCTTAGCTTCAGTGCCATGAGTTTCAAGTTGTCGTTGATATTTTCAGAGGAGAAGTGAAGAACACAAAACCTGTAGAGAATCCTCTAGTGATAGGGTATGAAATAGTTCCAGCACCCTGATATGATCAGGCCTTGATCTTGGAAGACTTCAAGTTTCCACCTGAATTCCAAAGTTATACACCTCCGTCAGTTAATCAGAAATTTCCACCAGCTTCGGCAAATGGTCCCGTGGGGACGCTAGAGGCTCAAGCGCCTTCAAAAGCTCATGCCACGTACGCATCACCAGACGAGCCCCTAAGCAAAGACGGTTATAGTTTTCCGCCTCTTAACAATAGTGTCTTGGTGGAAGGAGTCAGAGAAGTACAAGCTCTCCAGACTACCGGAAATCGTCCCCTTAAAGTATATCAAAGAGGTTATCCTCAAAGAGAACTGTTGACCTAATCAACACCCCCGAACAACTTTTCCACACCTCCGCATCCCAATGCGAGCAATGTGCCGATTACACTGAAAGACTCTCTAGTATAGACAACAGGGACCCACACAACCAAGATCAAATGGACCACAAATGCCTCAGCAGCCAGTTTACCAGTTAGTCCGAGGACAAAAGGGGAATTCTCCTAGGGAGGATCTAAAAAAGTTGAGCTCCTATGTATCGGAGGAATTCAAGAAGATAAAAGTCAATTTGCCACTCTATGAGTTGATGAAGGTTCAAGAAGTAAGAGACACTCTTTTGGGAATATTGATTGAGACCCCCACCACGGGAGGCACTTCACCAGAGGCACCTAGTGTACCTAGAAATCCACAGGTTGTCATGCAGTCCCGCCCAGCGTAGAACACAAATGTGGTGCAAAGTGCGCCACAAACATATTATAATTCTTGGGAGGCACAACAACAGTCTTAGAACTTTGAGGGCATGGTATTAAATTCTGCAAGCGCTCCCAGAAAGGCCAAGACTGAGAAAGGTCCTCAGCCAGATGAGGCCACAAAGCTTAAACAGAATACATGGGATGTGACTCAAGGCAGACAAGTGCAAATTGAACAACAACCTCTTCCACAGATTAATTGGGCTCATAAAGAATGCATTTCGGTGGAAGAAAGGAATCGTCAGGTTGTTGAATATAGTAAAACTTTCTTAGTCCCCAAAAGGAAGAAGTCTATTCCTATAGTAGATCCGCCAAAGGTTCATTCATCACTTCCCTCTTCTTCCAGAGCTCAATCAAAAGGAAAAGGTCAAGAGGTTGTAAAGAGCACCAGGTCAACAAAGAGTGCAAAGAAGACGTTGGACTGCATAGGAATTGTCATCTAGGAGCAGCCAATGATAGAAACAGAAGTTCCTCCACATGAGCCCATACTTCAAGAGGAAACAAAAGATGTGCCTTTGATACATGAACCTTTGCCATCCCCGAGGTCTTCACCAATTCACATTGATTTCAAAGACGAGAAGGTAGAGGAGGTGATTGCAATTGTGCCTCCCATGGATGTTAGTCGAAATACCACATTTTGGCTTGAGAGCTCTTTGGGAAGGACAAGAAGAAGGCCTTATCAGGTAAATGTTGATGATCTCAACGTATATCAAGAAGCACCCAAGAAGAAGGCAAAGAAACAAATACACTTTTAGAGGAATTCTGCTGGTGAAATGATCATGGAGATGGCTACACCTCTTCAAGATAAAAACAAAGACGTGGTGGATGTTGATGACTATGTAATGGTGAAGTCCAATCTTGGCAAGAACACTAGACATGTCGACATGAGCTTGTTCAAGATGGTATCAGAAAACATTCAGGAAAGAGTGCAAAAAGATGGGGAAGACAAGGCAGCCCTCAAGGTTGAAAACCATCAACTCTGTTTGTATATCTCGAACCTCATTCAGGGCACTTCACAAACAACATAGTTGCTGCCCCAGGTTTTAGAAACACCAGCTGATCAGCAGCAGTTGAGATAGTTGGTTATTTGTGGGAAACAAACTCAAGAGTGGATTGAGCAGATCATCACCAGAGGCACAAAAGTTCTAGCTCAGATATTTCAGCTAAGGTATAAATTATAGTGCCCATGATTTACGTTAGGGTATCCAAGATTTTGAACAGTTGATAGTCGAGTTCAATCCTATGCATGAAATCATAATTGCAGATTTAGATATGGCATAGGGCTCTACATTGGTGAGGGAACATAAAATAAAAATCTTGGAATGCAAAGAGGGTCACCTTTTCAATGTTAAAACATGTGAAAGAATATCTGAGGAGTTCATTGCATACAACCAAAGAGTTGTTGATGCTCTCGAATTCATAAGAGAGTTTGTTGCAGCAATTCCTTGCTGATATTGTCGAGATGATGGTTCCTATTTTGGACTTGATGAAGTCCAAACAGAGTTTCAGAGTGTTGTTCGTAGCAGTAGTGACAATGATAGAAGAATGAATCAGCTTTCAGTGATGTCAATAAAGTTTGAGAAAGTGTCCAAAGGGAATGAAGATTTCCTGAGATCTATTGCAGATGGCGAAGAAATCTTAGAAAAGCGACATTTTGTTATTAATAGTATTGGCACTCCCACTAAGGATGAAGTTGCCCGCTTTTTAGCGGATGTGATCGAGATTTAAATCAGCTTTCTTCTAGAAGATTCTTCCTAGCTTTCTTTCTATTCTTGTCCCGATTCTTATTCATTCTTTGAGGATAGAAAGAAAACAATTGTAATGAGTTGGCATTTTCTATTTTTAGATGCTTTCTAGGTTTTAGATGTTTTATCTTTTCTAGGATTAGAAATAAAGCTTGCATGTTGGCAAGCATTAGTTGTAAAAGCAAGGAGATTTTAGAGTTCCCTACTCCTGTGCTTGGCTATAAATAAGAGTAGTGTTTGCTCATTTTCTTTAACCAGGCTAGTGATAACAAGACACAAGAGCCTTTAGTGCCTTCTCTTTGTTATTCAGTGTTGTTCGGAACAGTGCTTGTGATAACAGAATTGCTAACCCTATGCCTTCATGTTTGGATCGATTAGTTTCAGTTCACTTTGTGTTAAGGGCAAGTTTGCATGCCTCTTTTAGCTGCAAGTTCTTGTTCAATACATGTGTCTTGTGTCAAGTGATAATCTGGTTTGATCGCATGTTGCATGTATTTTGCAACAACTTGTTGTCCTGGAATTGTAATCTTGAGCCAAAAGTTTGAGTAAATAAAGTCTTGGGCGTGTTTTGCTGCCCCGATATAAAAATCTCAAATAAACGCAGCTGGCTGTAGCTTACAAAAAAACAGCTCCAAAACTTCTCAAAAGCGAACAGCTCTTGCATAAATGCCAATGGAGTCTATGGCTGTCAAGAACACTCAAAAACCAGCTCCAAATAACCTGCAAACAGCAACACGGGTCTCCAATTGAAGCAACAATAACTGAACAACAACTTTAAGGTGGTGTTTCACACCCTCAAGCAGCTCAAGAACGAAGAACAGAGCCCCACTAGGCTCACCCACTGCAAGAAATCAAGAAACCCTAGCTTTCTTCCTCCTCCAAAGCAACACTCCCAAGTTTCATCAAGCAAAATCATCTATGCATGAATAGGGTCGAAATTCTCCTTCTATTTATAAGTTTTTGCATTAAAAAACACTATTCATAAAAATGAGCACTATTCACTTAAGTTATTTCTTTTTTCACTTTAGTAATGAATAGTAACTGAAAAATATAAAGTAACCCCTTCCTTTTGAAGACACATGGTCCTTAGGCCGAGGATGGTGAAATAGAAGGTGAGTATCATAAATTTAAGCACAAGTATCCTGCCAAACGCAACAATTCACCCTGTCACCATACTCCGAAGACCCATACGGCAAATTGACGACCAAGTGTCCGTCCAAGAAACCCTCTATCGAAAACTATTAGCCTACGAGGGTCAGGAAAATAGGCTAATCCCCCAACTTTGATGCTCGTGAAAAAGGGGACATTACATATTCCTCCATTAAAAAGGATATTAGAAAGAAGATGGGAATATTATTGTGCTTCTTAAAATCCTAAAGTTGCTGATCATTCATTAGATCTCCTACTGGATGATCCAATATGCTGAATCTATGAGATAGAAAGCAATGAAGAATCTAACTTTGGGAATTTTTTTTTTTTTTTTAAAATGGCATTAAGGTAGGAGAAGGCAATGGAAAGTCAACAAGAAGGAATGACAAACCCTTTCCAAAGAAGGGGACATTACATATTCCTCCATTAAAAAGGATATTAGAAAGAAGATGGGAATATTATTGTGCTTCTTAAAATCCTAAAGTTGCTGATCATTCATTAGATCTCCTACTGGATGATCCAATATGCTGAATCTGTGAGATAGAAAGCAATGAAGAATCTAACTTTGGGATTTTTTTTTTTTTTTAAAAATGGCATTAAGGCAGAAGAAGGCAATGGAAAGTCAACAACATGGAATGACAAACCCTTTCCAAAGAAGCAAGTAATTGTTAGGAGTTTAACGTGAGTAGAACGAAAGTTGCGAAAACACCAAGGGGGAAAGGAAGAGAGTGGATTGACTCATGTTAAGTATCCCACCCAACAAAAACTTGGTTATGTTCTCAATGTGGAAGAACTAATGACTTCTTTGCAAGTCATAAGGACAATTAAGTCATACATCTTATGACCACAAGGGAATAGGATAAATGGAAAGGTTAAGGACTATGACCTATATACCTTATGATTATCTGTTTTGAAGATCGAAGGATATTATTATCAATGTCTTAGAAAAGGATAGGCGGATAATTAGATCATGATAAGGAAGATCATTGTCTATGGGATTGGCAAGGGAAGATCTAAGATACTCATGAATGGAAGAAAGTGTCTCTATACTCCTATAAACTGTATATAGAGAATTTAGATATCGATGTTATTTCTATATGAAATATATCCATGTCATGAAACGACTTGACACTGAAACTTACTGTGCTAAGAGACCTAAGGATGAAAAAGGTTTAGCTATTTAAGCCATAGAGATGGAGAGAAGAACAAGGTAGGATGTGACATTATGTGAACCACATCAAAAATCTCTTAATGAGAATGATTAAATACTTGATCACTACCTTACTCTAGAATGAAACTTTAGGTTTAGAATAACCTAATTGGGACAAGAAGTTCATTTAAATAAAGAAAGAGACCTTGGGATGAGACTTAACCTATTAAGTTGGGTTACGTACTGGACTACTCTTTAACACATCTAAGTTGGTAATAACTTATTTGGTTAAGTTGTACATTTGGTCTTGACTAGGACATACAGTGTGCAAAAATCTATATCAACGGGCTAGTCAATAAATGAGGACTCTATCCTAAGAATTGGAAGGGAATATTGGGTTGAGATTCGCCCATGCGAATAAGTACATCATTTGAGTTAATGAAATTCTATATGGATAGAAACATAGGATGGATGCCTAGTAAGTTAGAGGAAGTCATATTATTGACAAAATTTTACTTTGAGTAGCTCTTATATTTAAAGAGAGAACACTTTCAAAAGGAAGCATCTATTGTTATAATGGAACGTCATAAGAATTCTCACTTAGCAAGAAATGCTGAAAATCTTACGGAGAAGAACATCGGAATTGTTACTTGTGCTCAAAATGGATATATTGAAGTTGAGACTCTCTTATATGATTAAGAAATCATGGAGTTAAATGTTCATGCTTGATGATTAGATATACAATTAAATTTGTTATTATCTAGAGATCAACATGATTGAACGGGGATTAATACTCAAAATTAGTACCAGATTAAATCGGGAAAATTAGATTGAGTTAAAAGATTAATTGCATCTTTGAAAATAATCCAAGGACAGAAGAAATCCACGATATGGATGTCCTGAGATACATGGAAATTGTCTCCACAAAACTTACAACCATTATGGGAATTAATAATGGCGTGAGATCAAAATGGTTATCACTTAGTCAAAGGATAGATTATTGTTGGATATAAAAGAACCTATGTGTCCAAAATTTGGAAGATTCGAGAATGGAACGAGGAAAATAATGTCAGATTTAGGACATTGGAATGACAAAGGGAATTGTCGGATGAGGATCCACTATCATCTGGAAGAAGATAGAGTAAGAAATTGCATGGAATATAGCAAGGTATTGTCTAGTATGCCAAGAAATGAAGACCGGATGTCATCCTGGGTAGGACATGTAACACTCTCTTGAGATTCCAGAAGGAAAATGGTAGAACACAAGACAAATCAATTTGTCTATGTTAGTAGAACTAACATAATGTTCTAGTGGATAAACTCATCAAAGAAACCAACACTTTTTGGAAACTTGACTTATAGGATTTTGGTCCTAAACAATATATTGTCGGCAAGTAGTTGCTTAGTAATCCTGAAAAGTTATTTCAGTTTAGCAAATAATGATAGGGTTGTGAAAACCATGATCATACTATGAAACATTCAGTGGAGAAAATGTGCAAAATATTATTATAGTCAAGTAAGCAAAAATGGTAGATTAAATCTTGAACGATTTTTAAACTTCAACAATGAAGTTTAGACCATTATATGAAAAGGAAAGGTTGGAAACTCTATTAAGCTGAGATAGGCTTTGGAAATAGGGTAAACCATAAACTTGATAGAATGTCAAAAAGGAGTAATAGATCAAAGTGATCAATGAAAATTTGTCGATACAAAGCTTTAGTATAAGGTGGTATCAAGATTTGACAGGTGTCCAAAAGCAATGATATGCTCAAGATAAACAAGTAATCAAGAGAAAGAACTTT
>CM021101.1:867445800-867498722 GCA_007115665.2 Sequoiadendron giganteum
CTTCATACTTTTATTTTGTGACTTAGACAATTTTCAAAGTCTTCTTGCTTGCCTTGAGGGCGCATTTAGCATAGTGAGGTTTCATGTGAGAGGGCGCAAATTGCCATGTCCACTTTTATTTCATGGGCGCATTTCATAGGGTCAACTTCCATCTTCACGCCTTAGACGTTTTTAAGGGACTCACCAAGGTGGGCGCATTTGCCAAGGTGAATTTTCACTAGGGGGTGCATTTCCACATGCCTAGTTTCATTTTGTGCCTTAGAAGATTTTCCAATGATATTCTCACCCTTGGGCACATTTTGAAGGGTGGTACTTTCAAGTGAAGGCGCATTTGGCATGTGTGACTTCCAATTTCATACTTAGAATATTTTCAGGCTATCAATCTTGAGGTGGGCGCATTTTCATACATGAGCTTTGATTCCCCCGTACTTAGAATATTTTAAGTCTTCATCACCTTGACTAGGGCGCATTTTCACTAGGCAACTTTCATTTTCCAGACTTAGAAAAAAATTTCATATCTCTGCTTGCCTTCGTCTTCACCGTCTATTTTTGGCAAGTCAGGCTATTTTTAGCAAGTTCCTTGATTTTCGACCTCTACAGCTCCGTTTTGCCTGAAAATTTCACCATACAATCTTTTTTGCCTTGTGAACCTGTTTCTGCTAGTCCTTTGCTCTGACCTGCCACTTATAGCCACCTACTATTTATAGTAAGTTCCAAAGTTGCCTGACTTTTGTAACTTTGTTTGACTTGAAAATTGCTATGCCTGATCCTGATAACTTAAGTGCCCTGTTCACACCTACTTCTGGCGAAGACCCGCTATTTATAGCCATGAAATAACTTACTAAAAATAGTAGGTTCTCTGATTTCGTTCAAATTTTGCCAGCAGGTGCCTTGAAGTATGCTGATGTCGGTGGGGTACTTCATTCTACCAATTTCTGGATTCTACCCCCTATAAAAGTGGAAACCCTAATTTGACTTGCATGTATCCCGAACGGTCTTTGTTTGACTTTGTTTCTTCTGCATGTCGCTTTGTATGCTGAACTGAAGTGTCGGGTGGCTGGAGTGAAACTGCTATTTATAGTAAGTGTCTAGAAGGTGACCAATTTGTTGCTGGATGATTTCGCATGTCATATTGCCCGTGGGATCTCAAGAAACCCAAAAAAACCCAGAAAACTGGTCTGCATGCGGGCACCGGCTAAAAATAGTAAGTCCTCGAAACTTGATCCTCTCTACATGCATGTCACACTGTTGCGAAGCTCTCGAAAAACCCAGAAGGAATATCCGGACATGCGTTGAAAAACTCTACATGCAAACCCTAAAAATAGCCTCCGAATGCTGAACTCTGAAAGTGATCGCCTCGGTTTGCATGCTATATCGTTGCGAAGGTTTTGAGAAACCTAGAAGTAATCTCCCATGCAATGAAGAATCACATGTTTGACCCCTGAAAATGGCTCTTCTTGAAGCCCCGAATCATAAAAATAGCAAGTTGTCTGATCTGCCTGCAAAATTTACGTAAGTAGCTTGTTACCTTCCAATGTGGTGGAATATATGCACTCCAAAATCCCCATGAATCCATCCTAAATTGTGTAATTACCAAAATAGTAAGTGGTCAATTCAATAAAATTCTGGGACTCGTTGGAAGTTCATGATTAATGGACTAAGCTTAGATTCCAATTTGATAACTCAGCTTGACCTTTAAAAGCCCTGATGGCTGGGAAACCCTAATTTCACAAATTCACTTCGCATTTTAGCCAAAATAAATTAGGTCAAATATGTAAAACATTCCTAAGAACAGAGAAATAAGAGAGAGAGAGAGATGCAAAACCAAAGGCAAAAGACCAAAACGGAGCAAAAATAGGGGGTCCCCATCTGGCATGGGGTGATGTGTGAAAAGTTCACAACAGGTTGCCAACATCTGTCGAGCAACATCAAAATGCTCCAAGGTGTAACAATCATATTATCACTAACCTTCAACTACCCCTCCAGATGATGATGCCCCTGTGACTCATCATTTCCACCCAAATCTGCACTATAGTAAGAGGCTGAGTCCTCATCACTCACCTCATGATCAGCAACATCATGTGTGCTATCCTCAATGCACACATCAACAACTAAGGTACTGCTGCTATGTACCTCAATGGATGGCTCATCGGGTAAGGTAGAAACTGCTGATATGATAGTATCTTCACACACTTCCTCTTCCAATGTAATTGTATCACCATCCAAATCACGATCCTGTGGTTCTATGTCAACACATGAATCATCAAGCTTGTTCTCTAAGGCCTGATCTGGAAAATCAGACTCACCATGACATGAATCCACGCCAAATACTGCACCATTAGTACCCAATTCCTGAGTACTTTCATGTAACAACTCAATAATATCATCTTGCACATGCATAGCCACCGTTGTTTCATGCTATTGCAGGCTACGAGCTAATCTTTGTTGTGAAAGCGTGAGTTTTCACTGGGTATTATTCAAGATGCTCTCAACCCTGATCCTAACTCCACCATACCAGAAGTGGTGAAGCAATACACTAGGGCCCCTCCAAACGGTAGTGCTAACTCTACCTCCACCTAAATCCCAACTCAGTAAACCATGCCAATTCCAAACACTATGCTGATACACTTCAGGTATCATACTTGAGTCGCACGGATAAACTAAAAATCTATCAACCTCAACACCATCTGACTCCAGCGGCGCCACTCGGATATACCCTTTCTCCAAATTGCAGCAAGTCTCCAAGTCTTGAATCAAATGATAATCAGCATGGGAGAATAAAGTAGAGGACCTGCTAAACCCGGAATCGTCATCTGAAGTCGGAGACAAGTCATACCAGAGTTGACTAGAGCACTCCTTATTCCACCCACCTCTTTGTGCCATCGAAGTCATCGTCAAATCCTGTGTATGTGGGATGAAAATAAGTTGATGAGCATACCTGATGCTACAATTGAGGTGAAACTCTCCTGACTGTGCTAATTGAGTGCTCACCAAAGAACCCTTAACGTCCTCAAGCTCTAGAGCGAGCTTATCAGCTTCCTCTTCTTCCTTCATCAAGGAATCCGAATAGATCCCAACAAGGCTAAGTAGGGTGTCTCTGTCTGAAAGAAGGTTCAAATAATTCGTCTTCGTTGTTTCCATACCTTCTTTGACAATCTGCAAAGCATCATGAGAAGATCTGGCTCCAGTCCCTTCTTGTCTTCTTTCTAACTGGACTGCCCAAAGATGATCCTCAATTAATTTGTGCATCCTGTCATGATGAGATAATGCCGCAATAATCCCATCCTCCTTCACTTTCAACTTCGTCTCCAAGCTACGAACAACCTCCGCACTATATGATGAAGCCTCTAACTGTTCTTGTTTACCCTTGTCTGGAATCTTCACCAAGTCCTTCGATTGCCCAGGCTTATCAACCTTATCACTATCACTGGAACAAAGTGCATCCCTTCTCTGTGTAAGGAGTCCTCTAAGGTTATCTATTCCCTTTTGTCTTGCTATGTTGACGAGATTGACTCTTATCTTTTACCTTTTGAAGGTGTTGTCTCGCATTGGAAGCCACTAATCTAGCCTCCTTGGCTTTTTGCAACCATCCTTCGTTAAACTTTTCAGACCTCTTTACCTCTTCGTTGCCAAAATATACAAAACCAACCCTCATATGCTTGATATCTTCATGACTACCAAATGGTGTTGTCAAAACACTAGTGGCTGCTCCACTAAGTAGAAGATCAATTTTCACATTCTCCTCAATATCTTGGGCCTTCAACTGACTTTCATATGGGTGAATAACATCCACCAAACCACAATCCGATTCCTTGTCATGATAGGTTGAAGTGATGCTGGACTCATATAATGAGGTACACAAGAAATCTGACCTTCATGTTGTTGCTCTAATGTAACTGATTTAACTTCAACCAGCTTTTGCTTTCCTTCAACCTTGACATCATCATGAAGTGTCATGCGATCCAAATCTTCCTCGTGGCAAATCTGTTTTATACTCTCCTTATGATCATCCGTAGGCTGATCACTAATTGCTGCAAATTCATTGTGGAGATTTCTAGAAGTTTCTCCTATAGATGCCTCTTCTCTCTCCTTCTTTTTGTTTTGTGATATAGACCTGAAGAAGGATATTAGGTACTGCTTTGAATTTGGGTCTGAAAGCATTTGATTCATCCTTTCTGAAATCTGACTTGACTCCTTAGCTATAGTATCCAACTATTTTAATATGGCATTCCATTGCTTTTCGTGAGTAGCCATGCAGCACAACTAAACCTTTGCAGCTGAAACTCACCCAACAGGTTGGCAAGAAACCGCTTTGATACCACTGTAGTGTTCCGACACTCTGCTGATCTGTTTCTCACTGAGTTTCGTAGATTTGATTTTGTTTCAGTTTGTGTTTGCCCTTTTTGCTACTGAGTTTGTTTGCTAATAACACTAAAATGGTACTAAAGAGCATATGCATACAATGGAAACTTCAAATAAACTAACTACTAAAACAACTTTGAATACATTGCTCAATTTAGTGGCCAAATATGTTTTCTTCATCACATAATAAGATGCATTCAACATATAACTTACATCAGATTTCAAGCTAACAATATCTTATATTGTATTTTAACTTACAGCCAAACATCACTGTGAATAGTGACTTGCTACAGTACCCGCGCCCAAAGAAATGCTGATTTCTCTTGAAAGACGAGCTTCTCCCACCAAAACTTTGCATGGCAAGGCTCTCTAAGATAAGGGCCTTTTTGGAAAGATAGCAGCCCCAAGAAAAGGCTTTTTTTCTATTGCTGGTCTCAAATAAACGCAGCTGGCTGTAGCTTACAAAAAAACAGCTCCAAAACTTCTCAAAAGCGAACAGCTCTTGCATAAATGCCAATGGAGTCTATGGCTGTCAAGAACACTCAAAAACCAGCTCCAAATAACCTGCAAACAGCAACACGGGTCTCCAATTGAAGCAACAATAACTGAACAACAACTTTAAGGTGGTGTTTCACACCCTCAAGCAGCTCAAGAACGAAGAACAGAGCCCCACTAGGCTCACCCACTGCAAGAAATCAAGAAACCCTAGCTTTCTTCCTCCTCCAAAGCAACACTCCCAAGTTTCATCAAGCAAAATCATCTATGCATGAATAGGGTCGAAATTCTCCTTCTATTTATAAGTTTTTGCATTAAAAAACACTATTCATAAAAATGAGCACTATTCACTTAAGTTATTTCTTTTTTCACTTTAGTAATGAATAGTAACTGAAAAATATAAAGTAACCCCTTCCTTTTGAAGACACATGGTCCTTAGGCCGAGGATGGTGAAATAGAAGGTGAGTATCATAAATTTAAGCACAAGTATCCTGCCAAACGCAACAATTCACCCTGTCACCATACTCCGAAGACCCATACGGCAAATTGACGACCAAGTGTCCGTCCAAGAAACCCTCTATCGAAAACTATTAGCCTACGAGGGTCAGGAAAATAGGCTAATCCCCCAACTTTGATGCTCGTGAAAAAGGGGACATTACATATTCCTCCATTAAAAAGGATATTAGAAAGAAGATGGGAATATTATTGTGCTTCTTAAAATCCTAAAGTTGCTGATCATTCATTAGATCTCCTACTGGATGATCCAATATGCTGAATCTATGAGATAGAAAGCAATGAAGAATCTAACTTTGGGAATTTTTTTTTTTTTTTTAAAATGGCATTAAGGTAGGAGAAGGCAATGGAAAGTCAACAAGAAGGAATGACAAACCCTTTCCAAAGAAGGGGACATTACATATTCCTCCATTAAAAAGGATATTAGAAAGAAGATGGGAATATTATTGTGCTTCTTAAAATCCTAAAGTTGCTGATCATTCATTAGATCTCCTACTGGATGATCCAATATGCTGAATCTGTGAGATAGAAAGCAATGAAGAATCTAACTTTGGGATTTTTTTTTTTTTTTAAAAATGGCATTAAGGCAGAAGAAGGCAATGGAAAGTCAACAACATGGAATGACAAACCCTTTCCAAAGAAGCAAGTAATTGTTAGGAGTTTAACGTGAGTAGAACGAAAGTTGCGAAAACACCAAGGGGGAAAGGAAGAGAGTGGATTGACTCATGTTAAGTATCCCACCCAACAAAAACTTGGTTATGTTCTCAATGTGGAAGAACTAATGACTTCTTTGCAAGTCATAAGGACAATTAAGTCATACATCTTATGACCACAAGGGAATAGGATAAATGGAAAGGTTAAGGACTATGACCTATATACCTTATGATTATCTGTTTTGAAGATCGAAGGATATTATTATCAATGTCTTAGAAAAGGATAGGCGGATAATTAGATCATGATAAGGAAGATCATTGTCTATGGGATTGGCAAGGGAAGATCTAAGATACTCATGAATGGAAGAAAGTGTCTCTATACTCCTATAAACTGTATATAGAGAATTTAGATATCGATGTTATTTCTATATGAAATATATCCATGTCATGAAACGACTTGACACTGAAACTTACTGTGCTAAGAGACCTAAGGATGAAAAAGGTTTAGCTATTTAAGCCATAGAGATGGAGAGAAGAACAAGGTAGGATGTGACATTATGTGAACCACATCAAAAATCTCTTAATGAGAATGATTAAATACTTGATCACTACCTTACTCTAGAATGAAACTTTAGGTTTAGAATAACCTAATTGGGACAAGAAGTTCATTTAAATAAAGAAAGAGACCTTGGGATGAGACTTAACCTATTAAGTTGGGTTACGTACTGGACTACTCTTTAACACATCTAAGTTGGTAATAACTTATTTGGTTAAGTTGTACATTTGGTCTTGACTAGGACATACAGTGTGCAAAAATCTATATCAACGGGCTAGTCAATAAATGAGGACTCTATCCTAAGAATTGGAAGGGAATATTGGGTTGAGATTCGCCCATGCGAATAAGTACATCATTTGAGTTAATGAAATTCTATATGGATAGAAACATAGGATGGATGCCTAGTAAGTTAGAGGAAGTCATATTATTGACAAAATTTTACTTTGAGTAGCTCTTATATTTAAAGAGAGAACACTTTCAAAAGGAAGCATCTATTGTTATAATGGAACGTCATAAGAATTCTCACTTAGCAAGAAATGCTGAAAATCTTACGGAGAAGAACATCGGAATTGTTACTTGTGCTCAAAATGGATATATTGAAGTTGAGACTCTCTTATATGATTAAGAAATCATGGAGTTAAATGTTCATGCTTGATGATTAGATATACAATTAAATTTGTTATTATCTAGAGATCAACATGATTGAACGGGGATTAATACTCAAAATTAGTACCAGATTAAATCGGGAAAATTAGATTGAGTTAAAAGATTAATTGCATCTTTGAAAATAATCCAAGGACAGAAGAAATCCACGATATGGATGTCCTGAGATACATGGAAATTGTCTCCACAAAACTTACAACCATTATGGGAATTAATAATGGCGTGAGATCAAAATGGTTATCACTTAGTCAAAGGATAGATTATTGTTGGATATAAAAGAACCTATGTGTCCAAAATTTGGAAGATTCGAGAATGGAACGAGGAAAATAATGTCAGATTTAGGACATTGGAATGACAAAGGGAATTGTCGGATGAGGATCCACTATCATCTGGAAGAAGATAGAGTAAGAAATTGCATGGAATATAGCAAGGTATTGTCTAGTATGCCAAGAAATGAAGACCGGATGTCATCCTGGGTAGGACATGTAACACTCTCTTGAGATTCCAGAAGGAAAATGGTAGAACACAAGACAAATCAATTTGTCTATGTTAGTAGAACTAACATAATGTTCTAGTGGATAAACTCATCAAAGAAACCAACACTTTTTGGAAACTTGACTTATAGGATTTTGGTCCTAAACAATATATTGTCGGCAAGTAGTTGCTTAGTAATCCTGAAAAGTTATTTCAGTTTAGCAAATAATGATAGGGTTGTGAAAACCATGATCATACTATGAAACATTCAGTGGAGAAAATGTGCAAAATATTATTATAGTCAAGTAAGCAAAAATGGTAGATTAAATCTTGAACGATTTTTAAACTTCAACAATGAAGTTTAGACCATTATATGAAAAGGAAAGGTTGGAAACTCTATTAAGCTGAGATAGGCTTTGGAAATAGGGTAAACCATAAACTTGATAGAATGTCAAAAAGGAGTAATAGATCAAAGTGATCAATGAAAATTTGTCGATACAAAGCTTTAGTATAAGGTGGTATCAAGATTTGACAGGTGTCCAAAAGCAATGATATGCTCAAGATAAACAAGTAATCAAGAGAAAGAACTTTATGGTTAAACGGATGTGTAGGTGATGTGCGTACTCGGTTTATGCGTTGTCTAAAGGTGTAAATACCAAATGGAAAGGATGGGACCCACGATGTAGTGTACAATACATTGACATTTCCTTTTCTATTGGGATAATACTAAGGATGAATTCATAGACCAATGATTTCCGATCACTATGTATAGTTATTATTATATATAGTATGTGTTCGTGCAATAAAACTCTTTGGGAGAGTATGTGTGAGGCATACAAGTTTTCCCTATGCGATAGTAAGGACACCCAAAGCAAGGTCTAGGAAGGACAAGGTTATTACATAGGATGAATGTTTTGTAAATCTTACGTATTTTAAGAATTGTAAGTAAAACTTTATTTGACTTTAACTGTATGTTAAAAGGTTGTAGATCATCGGGGACAATGATTCACAAGGGGGGAAGTATGTTACATCCCAAAATGTGAGGTTACTATTTACTATTACTCGATGTGGTAAAAGTGAATGTGATGTGAATTCTCGAGATGAATTAATGATGCATGCACCTTGTTATCAATATGAATGTTATATCACCTAATGTTGTTTCATTTGATGTTGTCTCAGTTGATGTTATTCATGGTGAAATATTGCATATATGAATAGATGGTTATTGAAGTATAGTTATTCTAACTTTAAAGATGTTTATATATATATGATGCTGCTAAAGGTATGTGCTAGTGGTTGCAGGAAAAGGTTCATTCTCCAGGGGGAGGGAAAGTATCACTCGGGAGAGGAGCTTGGTCGGTTAACCGGTAATGTGAACTATCTGAGCATACACACCCTAGATTGAGTGAACCAAGTTAGGTTGTTTGAGTTTAAGGTAAGTCATCCATAGCTTGTGTATTTTGCAAGTAGAGGTCTTGACTGCTTTTGTGTGTTGCACGTGAGGTCGATCCTTATACCTGTTTGTGAGATTACGGTCGCCATGATGGTAGCATGAATGGATGTATCAGAAATGAGCATATATACATGTGTATAGTATATACCATTGTAACGGGACTCGCCCGGACTCGCCAGAACTCGGCGAGTCCCGAGCCAAGCACCCCTAGCCGAGTCCCGGGAGCCCGGACTCGGACGTGGCCGAGTCCAGCCGACTCCTGGCCGGACTCGCCGCTTCCAGGAGAGTCCCGAGCCCTGGACGCGGTCGACAGCAACAACTTAAAAGTCAACAAAAAAACATAAAACTTATGTTTAAGTTTTTTTTTTTTGTCTTATATTATCTCCCCAACCCTAAAAGCAACCTCATTTCATTCATTTGGAAAAATAGGAGAAGAGAGAGTTGTGAAAAAAAATAGGAGGAGAAGAGAGGGTAACCAGCAAGCTATTGAAGACAAATCCAGGGTCATATATCATTTGGGAAGCTTCATACCAGCAAGGAGGTGCATTGAGAGCTCATTACCAGTGATTGGGAGGAGTTTGCATTGCATTCCAAGCCAAATCTAAGAGGTAAGTTTGATTTAAATGGTTTGTTTTATGTTTTTTTAACAAATAATTCATTGTACTTTGTAAAATCATTGTTTTTTTGAGTTTGCATTTATTTTTACAAACCCTAATTGCAACTTAAATAATTTTAGAAACCCTACTTGTTATTGCAGCCACATTCATTTGTAAATCAAACCATATTATTATTTTTACAATGTCTCAAACCCCAGGCAAAAAAAACCCTGCTTGGAAACATGCTGAAATATTTCTTGGAATGAAAAAAGGAGAAGCAAAATGTAAATACTGCAAAACAATATATCATGGAGGCATAAATAGACTAAAATACCATATTGCATGCATACCCATCCATGATGCAGTGGGCTGCACTATAGCACCTCCTGAGGCTGTTCGTGAAGTGTAGGTGCAATTAGAAACTTTTGAAATACAAAAAGAAATGATTAAGAAACATAAGCAGGAGTTGGTGAGTGTTGTAGTTGGACAGGGACTTGGTGTTGTTGGAGATGCTTCTTCCATGCCTCCATACCGTCCTAGTGCTAGTGCTTGTGCTAGTGTTTCTGCTTCTGCACCAGCTCTGCCTATGCGGAGTCCTAGTGCTGGTGGCACTGCTTCTGCTAGTGGTAGTGGCAGTATTAGCATTGGCCCTAGAGTTCGTAAATCTAGGGTGGACTCATATTTTGTACCACGCACTACTCCTGGTTCCCAACCATCGCTTGAGAGCATGGGTTGGAACAAGGATGCACATGATGCAGCAAAAAAGACAATTGCAAAGTTTTGGTACTATTGCACCATTCCCTTCCATGTAGCCAGGTAATTCTTTTTCGTTTAATTGTTTTAAAATTTATATTTAAATTTTATTATTTTAAAATCTAGATGTATCTCATTATTGAATTCAAATTTAAAGTTAAAAACTTTAAAGTTTTCATTTTACAGTACTTATGTAAGTAACTTATTAATTTATTTATGACATGTTTTAGGTCACCTTTTTGGCAAAACATGGTTGATGCCATAACCATATGTGGGGCGGGGTTCAAAGCCGCTACTGAAGATGAATTAAAGGGCCCACTTTTGACTCAAAAGGTGGCAGATGTGAAAGCACAATTAGAGGAGCAACGCGTGCAGTGGAAGAGGATTGGTTGCACCATCATGACTGATGGTTGGTGTCTTGTCTTGGCATCACTAGGTTTGCAACAAATTTTATCATGTTGCAATCCTTGATTCGGTCAAAGGAAGCTTTAAGGCGCATGTTTGTTGGTGAGGAGTGGTCTTCCTCATCCTTTTCTACAAGCACTGCAGAGGTTGTTGTGGCTGATTGCATTTTTGATGAGCAAGGGTTTTGGACACTAGCGGAGGAGATTGTGAAGGTAAAATTTAATTATTTATTATGTTTTAATTTTTAATCATATCTTACTTTTATTTGTTTATTTTCATTCACACTTATTTGTGAAACATGTTTGCACTTTGCAATTTATTGAGCCTTTGCTAGTTCTCCTACGAGTTGTAGATGGGGAGAAGCCCGCAATGGGCTACATATATGAGGGCATGGATAAGGCCAAAGAGGCCATTAGATCAGTCTATGGTGGAGTTGAGGAGAAGTATCGTGCCATTTGGGATATCATTGATAGGAGATGGCAAAACCAACTTTATAGGCCAATCCATGCAGCCGCATGTTTCCTAAATCCGGCCTTCCAATTCCGCCATGATTTTCATGCAGATAGAGAAATTCTTAGTGGGCTCTACTTGACAATACAGCGGATGTTGCCCGTTGTTACTACACAAATAGTGCACGGGAAAGATGCCTTCACTAAGGCAGAAGGAGACTTCTTTGCACGTCAAATGTGCAAAGACAATAGGACAACATTACTACCAGGTAAAAATATATTTAAGGGCATAATTTTCATCTTTTTATATTGTATTTTATTATTAAATGTTGAACTTGAACTTGAAACTTGAAATGAGATTATTTTGTTTCTTTTTCTCATCTCGAATAGATGGTGGGAGTTGTTTGGTTCTGATACACCGAACCTGCAAAATATTGCCATTCGTCTATTGAGCCAGCCATGCAGTTCATCTGGTTGTGAGCGCAATTGGAGTATGTTTGAGCACATACACTCCAAGACGCGCAATAGATTGACAGTGGAGAGGATGAATGACTTGGTATATGTTCATTACAACCTTCGGCTTAGATACAGGAAGCTTTTTGACCACAACAACACCCCGATCACTCTAGAGGAGGTTGATCCACAGTCTGAGTGGACCACTGAGGCTACAAATGCAGTCTTTAGTGACGAGGACCTTGATTGGGTGGACCAGGCAGAGAGAGAGGCTGAGGTTGTAGCCATGGCTGAGGAGGAGGCTAGAGCATGAGGAGACATAGCTACTGTTGGTGAGAGTGGCATGGAGAGTCAGACATAGGCAAAGACTATGGCTGCAGCTGCAACATCATCCAGGACCCTTAGACGCCTTCGTAGGAAGGATGCTAGGTCTACTATGCCATAGAGTCACAGACTTATAGCTATTGTTTTGATATTTCATATTTGTATGGAACATTTGATGTTATGGATTTCATATTCCATGAGTTTTGTATACATTTGGCTAATTTTATATATCTAAGTATGTTATTTCTTTCAGCACCGCAACTACAATTTGTGTACTTTATACTTATGTGATCGTTGTATACTTGTGTATGTGATCAAATTTGCTTCTATTTGTGTTGTATTCAATAAAGGGTGCTTGAAAAAAGTTTTAAATCCTTAAAAATCTCTAAATTTTTAGGGTTTTTCAACTTTTTTTTCATTTTGCCGAGTCTGAGTCCGAGTCCCGATTAAATATTCTCTCTCAATTTTTTGATTTTTAAACCAAACATTTACAATAGAATCAATCAACCATTAAGGTTAGCATAACCAAAATGTACATTAAAGAACTCTAACCAAGAATGCGCCCTAAAACCACTTAAGGAGGAGGGGCGAGCATATGGTCAGAGGATCCCTAGGATCTACTGAATCAACAAGTACAAGATTCTATTTAAAGAGAAATATTAAACTCGACACCAAGGATGTGCACTCAATATCCCTTGTGGGTGAGGTGCTAACATATGGTGGAGTTCTATTGTTGAATTGAAATAACAACAAGGCGGATAACCAGCCAATGACTTTCCACTCTACCACCAAACAGTGGGGGGAAAAGATTACAACATTAAACTTCTTCTGTTGCGGCAGACATCCACTGAACGTGGGAATTCTCCACTTGAAGTGGGTAAGAAAAGTGTTACAACAAATTTTCCTCACTGGCGGTAAACCATTCAGGGGTGCTAGTGTGAAATTAATTAATTAGAGCAGCAATAAGAAAACTGAAAACAGTACTACTGTTATCAGCTTGTACAAAGAGAAGGCTGCAATTTTACAATACCAATTTCACCAATATTTAAGCACCTTGTCATACATTATCTCTCTATCAGAATATAACGAGAAAAGAAGAAGGAAGATAGAAAAAAGCAATTGTTTTTAATTCTGATCAGCGAACTGTAATTCTGGAAATGTATATCAGCAACTACAAAAAATTCGTAAATTGCTCATAACTCAATCAAAGTACCTCCGATATGCGTGAAATCGAAGCATAGATCATTTGGTAGATAGGCGCCCCTATTGAAACACGGAAAACAGCTCCAAACACCTGCAATTACCAATGGCACACTTCCCAATGCAAAGATGAATGGTACGGCCCTTGAGAAAGGCGATTTTCATTATAAAAAAGCACACTTCAAAATAAAGTCCAAAATTGCTTGGAGATGGTCGCCTAGACCTTAGGAGTATTATTATCAAATGCCCAGAACAATACAAAATTCGTACAATTAATCATGAGCAAAAACAATAATCAATTGTATGCAAACAACAACTGTAAAACTGCAAAATACATAAAACTTTCACCTTGAAACACAATCTGCTAGTCTAGATGAGAAGCAGCAATAATTCAACTAGGTGTTGTCTTGCAAACACGAAATTGAATGAAGAACTAGGAGGTCAGCATTCCTCGAAGTAGAAAATGATAAATCATTTTGACAGCATAACTTTAGCAAAATAATGGATGTCTAATGTTGGAGCCAAGCCTTACTTTTAAAGGAAGATAGGAAATTGTTCAAGTCCCCCAAGAAGGTACGCCAATAGCCAAGTCTCTTCAAATTTCCAAAAAGACAATAACTCTTCAAAAATACGCCCCCACTTGAGATAATGAGAAATTAATAAAAGAAAACCTTTGAGCTTCTTCATGTGGCGCCACCCTCAAGTCCTTTTTTAAAACAACTTAATTTAACGCCTTAGGCCAAGGGGTCAACTACAAATTAGAATAATTTGCCCTTTAATGCAGAAATTCATTAAAACAATATTTTTAAACAGCCAAGGCTTAGTACTGAATACTGCTTCCAATGATGTGATGAACTGAAGGCTAACAACTGCTTACTGCCAGAAATAGTATTTACTATAAATAGTAAATAATGAGGAAAGATCACAAAACCTCCAAAACTGGAACCCTTTGAAACATCTCAACGAGCCTATAGGATTCCGGGATTGGCTGATGAGCTAATGACAGGATCACTGCCAAAAGGGGAACATTACACCCGAGTTTCAAGTCCCCGAGTCCCGAGTCGAGTCACCCTAGCGGAGTCCTAGCAGAGTCCGAGTCTCGTTACTATATACACGTATCCGTAAGTATATACATATTGATACAAGCGTAAGCTGGCTAATGGATATGCCATATGAATGAATCGATATGGTATACGTATGTATACGTGTGCATAGAGGAATGATACAGTAATATACATATGTATATATATATGCACGTCCAATAATGTGTGGATATTAATAATATTATTATAATATTTGTCATGAAATTTACACATACACATGTACACATATACATAGATATGTATATTGAAAGTATGCTAACTGGCTCGCAATATATGTATTCAATGAATAAATATATATATGTAAATATATTTAAATTATAATATTTAAATATATATATATATATATATATATGGTAAAGTAAATAAAACTATAATATAAATATATAAATATATAATTAAATATATATATATATAAATTGAAATGAATTAGGAATTGTTATATCTCATAGTTAAATGAGGACTTTATTTTCAAACTATCAAAGTCAATGAATAAATCAATTCATGAGATATCGAACTATGGAAATCGATTTAAATCAAATGATGAAATATTAATCACTTTTTGTGAATTGAACCTTTTGGAGATAAATCGCGCCAAACTTGGTAAAGGAGAAATATTTCAGTGGAAACTATTGAGAAACCTTTGAAAAGAGAGAAAAATAAAAATGAAGCTGTGTATGAAGAAATACGTGCCTGAAACGCTTGCCATGACCAGGTCGCCTGGGAATGAGAAAACGTAGTTGATTGCTTGGCAATCAAACCTTGAAAAATGGCAATGTGGATTTCATACAACCATGGCTTATTCCTAAATGTTGAATCCTCAAACAATTTTTTGTAGAATTGCGCCAAAACTGAGGGACACCTATAGGTGTCAAGTTACCAGTTTTTAACATATGCAAGTTGAAACATTCTTTGATCTGCTGGAGGTCGATTGACCTTAGAAATTCGGCACATTTCTTAATGGAATTATTCAAACATCAGTCTTGGCAGTTTACATGCCCGGAGAAGAGGAATTTGTTGTGCAAGAGACTCTATATAAAGCTGCCCTGGCCATTCTTCACTACGGCTTCTTGGATTTTGAAATTGGTTCTGATTTCTGAGAGCATTTCATATTTCCTGAGAATTTCTATTTTCTAAGTATTCATATTTTTTGAGAGCAACCATATTGCTGTGAGCATGTCTAATTACTAAGAGCCTTGCTTTTATTGAGAGGAATCATTAATCTGAATGTGTTTTCTTGATTAGATTGTGTTGTTAATTTTTATCATTTAACAACACAATCTAATCTAGAAAACACATTCAGATAATTGATGTATTGTGGAAACTTGATATCTTTAAAGGAATCATTAATTTTGAAAGTTGAGAGTATCAATTTCTGAGTGTTTATATTCTAAGTGAGTATTCATCATTGAGAATCCATTTTGAGTGAGTAATCAGCATTTAAGAAGTTTGTTTTTTATAAGAAGTCATTCAATACTGAGGGATTTATTGAGAGAAGGACTAGAATTGGTATAGGAGGAAAAGCTTATAATCAGGCATGAAACCTTCATCATCTTACAATTTTGAATCTGATCATTGAGTTTCTATTTCTTTGTATTTGTTGTGTGTGCAAAGTCTGAAGATTAATTCCTGAATGCAATTTAGTTGGGAAATGTTTACTTATTATGCATAAAAAGGGAATTTATGTGAAGGAATTTTAAGAGGAGATTTAAAATGCATATTAGGGTGGAAATCCTCTTCAATATCTGGAAAGACATAAATGCTTGTATATTTGCTCATTCTCATTTAGATATTAATGTGTCTTTATGCTAAAGCAGTTATTTGTTCTAATGTTCTCTTACAGATTCAAGTGCAAGCCAACAAGTTTGCACTGGAAGTGGCTCACCTGCAGGTTCTCCTGGACCACTGGGGCAATGCTCCTTGCGCTGTGGCTCGGATCCTTGATTCACCCTCCTCCTCCCGCGGCCGGAAGCGGAGTGACTCCGCGCATTCCCACTCGCAGCCTCCTACTCTGCCTCCCAGGTGGGCTCGTTCTCCTCCGCCGCGTCCTGGTTAGGGCTGGCACTCTAGTAGTGCTACAAGGAGTGGTGGTGGCAGTTTTGGGTGGCCCTCTGATGCTCTGCCTGCTTCTGGCTCTGGCTGGCCTACCAATGGCAAAAGTCTTTCACGGCTAGCTATTGCAATTTCGCCTCGATGCAAGGATGAAGAAAAAGAAAAAGACGATGATGGTTGGGGTGCACCTCTTGACGTCACTCCAAACCCCGCTGATGTATGGGGGGAAAATCTGGATGACAGGAATCCCCCAGGATCTACTGCCACTGCTTTGGCCGCTTAATTATATTTTTTGTTATTAGACTTCTAGGCTAGGCCCATGTGATTGATATTTTGGCTTTTCTGGGCTCTGCCCATGTGACATTCGGGGTGTGCCTTTTCACCACCCGCCCCTATTTTGTGAATTTGTAATTATATCTTTATATTAATATAGATATCTGCCTATTCATCAAAAGAAAAAGTGTGATTTGATTTACTGATTCACCCCCCCGCCCTCTCAGTAAATCTTTGTGCTCTTCAAATAGATATTGCAAGTATTGTAACATATAAATTTGCTTCTTACAATGAAGATATAGCTGATATAACAGTTCAAAAAAATAAAATTAAAATATTTATCAACAACTACAAACCACTACACAAAACAAATTATACTGACCTGAAATGAATGCTAAAAATTCCTTTTCCACAGACTTCTTAATACCCCCAATATGCAGCTCAACCCTCAGAAAAAATATGGCGCCAAGTTATGCAAGTACGATAGCCTTGCATAGAGTACAACAACCTTTGAAGTAGATGTATGGTGGCCTAAGGAGTAGCAATTTCCTTTTGAATGAAGATGTGACTCCTTTGATGTTTCTCCCTCCCCACATCACCCCTACATAGTCATAGCAATGTATGACACCCTTCCCAAAAGTTGTGACTCATTCAATGATGTACGGCTCCTTGTCATATGCTGCACCTAATATAAGGAAATGGTGTGGGGGTCCTTAAATCTCCAAATACCATTGATATTATCAGCAACACTTGCCACTAAGATTTGATACATGATGTGCCTGCCATGGTTGTAGCTAACCACTAGTAATATTAATTATTTATTCAAACATTTTCCTTGAATGCATAAAACCAAACAACTCTGAAATTTGTCTTTGTAAGAGACTTCACAAATTTCATAGTTTCCTCTTGTAGAATTACTGTGAGAAATTTGAGAAATCTCTCCAACAAATTGGCTAGGTTTGAATCATTGCACCACCGAATCCAATTACCCATTAGGTTTTCGTCCTAGGGTTTCGAGCTCCAAAAAGCCTTCTAGCATCCACATGATAGAAAAAAATATCAAGCATAATAAAATGAGCTTCCAAAAGAACTTTATATCCCTCTCTCCAATGACCTTTAAGATTCTTGCTTTCTAATATTTTAATTAAACCCTAGGAAATAGTGAATTTTAAACTACATTAAATAACCCCTTAAAATCACTTTATAAACTTTGTTAAATTAATTAAATAATATTACCCTTAAGATATTTTTGGCCGGATAATATTAAATAATTAAATTAAAGATATTCCCTAATTCTCAATTTTAGCCTACAACAATAAGATAGGCTAATTGGTCACTCTTACTCCTTGGAAGGGGACATTACAATTTATTTACAGTATGGATTATTTTGATGTGTTTTAGATTTGCAAATGTTTTGGTGAGACTTTCTTACAGTTGCAGAGTGTTAAGTGTTGATTTTTTTTGGAGTTTGCTTGCGGGCCGTACCTCTGCAAGTACAAGCCATACCATTTATTTGACTTGTGCTGATTGAAGTATTGGAGATATGCTTTTGACTTTTTTACCAATGTTTTTTCTATGCTAGGTGACCAGGTTGGAGGAGTTGCAAGGGATAGAATGGAGTTTTTTTTTCTAGTATCAAGATGCCCCTAGGTAGGCCGTACCATTGCAAGAAGGGGTATGAGGGCTCCTATTAGACCATTTTGGGCATGTTAATGGCTGCTAATCACTCCCTAGGAGGCACCTAGGATGTATGAAGACATTTCATGTGATAGAAGGTGTTGGAGAGTGTTCAGAAAATTATAAACAAATATTTTCCTAGCCGCCCTTGTTCAGTTCAGCCTCTGTTTTTAGCAGCAGCAGGTCTGTAGCAGCCTTTTTTAGTGAAGAAGAGTCCCTTTTCAGTGTCCAACTTCAGTCCTTTATGAGGGATTATGGTATTACTTCAAATTGGGTGACTTGTTTCATCATTTAGCACTTTCGGGTTGCTTCCAAACAATTTCATTTCATATTGTTAAATATAACAGCAATTGCATATTTTGCATATGGAGATTTGAAAGAGAGCTAACATTGTAACACTTGGTGGTAGTAGCACTAGTATCTGGTCTTGTTAATTTCTTGTTACTCACCCCACTGAATAAGTGGCTTTTTGGTACTCACTCACCATTGAAAAGTAGACGAGTTGTTTATTGGTTGTACTCACTCACCACTAAGAAGTGGAAGAGCTTACTTTGCATTTCATTATTGTATATGCTTTCCCACTGCAAAGTGTAAGTGCCCAGCTAACCCCAATGGATAAGTGGATGTTACTTTCAGCTGCTCAATTCAAGTATAATTGTAATCCCATACACCGTATGCTCTCACCTTGCCCACACTGGGAACTTTGTGATCACAAAGTGGAAAGGAAAGTTGTTTAGCCATTTGGCCAAGTAAAATTTAAGGGTGGTTATTACAGAGGAGAGCCATTTGGCCAAGTAAAAACATCATCATCTGAAACAATGCAAACTACAATCATATTAAAAAAGCTAATGAAAACAAAAGAAAGAGCAATGACAATTTTAATAATATATATTATATACCCATCAAAAATACTTTAAAAATAGCTATTTGGCCAAGTAAAAACATCATCATCTGAAACTAACTTATATAGAGGGCACGACTCTATTTGAATATTTTGTTTCTTCTACATATTGGTGCCCAATGAATATTATAGAATAATGTGGTACTTATTTCATAATGACATAGTTTCAGCTGAAAAATCTCAAAATGCATATTTGAAATTTGTTATATCTAAATCTTTTCCAAGTGCATTAATGTCTTCTCTTCTGTATCTTGAGCAAATGGAACGACTGTTGAGTGTCATAAACACTTTGATTTCCATACGTTGCACCATGTACAAATTTTCAGTGCTGTATTTTGGAACTTCAGTTGCTATAGATAAGAATACGAGAAGCCGTCAGAGACAAATGCCAGCAAAATAAGTGTTAGAAATATGGTGGTAAATTTAAAGGATAACCAGGATTTGTTGACAGAAGTTATAGTGCACAGTGACTAAAAATATGGCATGTCTCCAACTGGAATGATGCACTTCCCTTTTTAAATGCAGAAAGACAAATCTTGGATATCCTACATGACTAAGGAAGCCAAAGATCATCACATGGTTCATAAGCAATTGTGGCAGTATCAAATCTTGTACAAGCCAGCTATATGTCAATTTTTCAGTGCATAATGTTAGTAGTTAAACTTCCCCATGGTTACATCTGCAATAAGCACCCCTAAAAGAAAATAAATATTTGTGTGGTTGAACCTGCTTAATTAGCATAGAAATGTTATTTTCCATCAAATTCATCCCCATTATCTCTTTTTCCATCATTGCAATTGTCAAGAAAATAAGTCACTTTATACCTACCAGTTCCAAGGCAGTATCTGCATCTTTTATGCTCTTGTTGCTTGACATTGTTGATCTCAACCACCATTAGAGCCGATATTACACCTACTGCTCCTCCTGAAAAGGATGCTACTATGGGATCAACCTGACTGAACAACCAGTGTGCAACAGTTGAGAGATCTATTCAAATAAGACAGGACACTCTGTAAATGTTAATTTATAAATACTTGTAGCATTGCAAATGCAATAAAGACATGAAACAAAAGGATCATGTAGAATTATAAAAAAATGGTAAAGATTGATAATTCACATGTTAGGATTGAGCTTTAAGTTCCTTTTTGAGGCGTGGACTCAGTAATATGTCCGTGTATAAAAAGAACATGCAGAGATAATTGAGTATGTTAAACACCAATAGTTTCCATTCGACATGGTCATTGCATACCTAATGGCTAAACATATTAACTGGCCGTAAACCTGGATACATCCATAAAAGCTTGAGCTTCACATGTTAAAATAAGATCCCAAACTGAAACAAAAAACCAATGGCATATAATGTTAGTTTTCAATAAGAAAACATCTTTATATCAATTAATGTCCATGAATGACAGAAGTAGGTCATTAGGACTGAAAAGTCTGGCAAGTTAGAACAGAAAGCATGAGTGCTAAAAGGAACCCCAACAATGCAAAATAAAATCTTAAAAAGGGAGGTAAACTCTATAAAAGTCAGCATAGAAACAAAGAAAAAAGGAAATTATATTAATGTCTAGAAATGATCAAAAGTAGGTCAATGGGACTACAGGTTACTGCAGCTAACAAAAGAAAGTTCTAGGAAGAGAACCTTAGAATTTATTATTCTTTATATTAATTAATGCCCATGAATGAAAGAAGTGTTCCAAATATTGTAATTGATGTCAAGAAGGAATTCGTAGTCAAAGATTAATTGTCATTGATGTCAAAGGAAATATTTTGAAGGTAATTGTGGAGCAATGAAGATATAATACATATATAAGGAGATCATCCAAGGTGATATATGTGGAACAGATATGTAAGAAAATGTCCAAAGTCCACTAATCGATCCTTTCCTAATTCTTAAATGGCAGTGCTTAAATCTTACTTTACATCCTTTACTATATGCTGAGCAACCTCACTTCATATTGGCATATAAGCAAGACATTTTTTCATGCTGGCCGACTATGGAAGAGAAACAAAATGATATCCTTTACTGTAGGACAGCGACCAGACTTATTTTGACAATGCAATTCTACTTGACTTGATGACTGAAATTACAATAATACTCGCTGCTTGATGACAGCGATCAATCCTAGCTTCTGAGATGAAGAAACAGCAAATCGACTCCTTTATGATGCAAATTGATTAACTCCCAAAACTGAAAATGACACCATAAAATCTGAGAATGCATTCCTCCAAGTCGACTTCTCCTCGCAATCCAAAATTTGCCCAAAGGCCACAGAATTTTGCTCCAAAATGAAAACGCAATTATACCAATGATGAACACTGAATATGTCCACCTCTCAACATAGGGTTGGGGCCATCTCCAAACCCAAAAAGCCAAGGGATCATCACCTTGATCAGACTGAAATTTATCTTTAGTCAAGAGACAATTTAAATCTGGATGCCAAACTCAACCACAAAGCCTCCTTCTATAGTTTTTCCCTAGCTGCCCAGCCAAGGCCGACCTCAAGAAAATAATTAATATTTTATTCATCACATGAGTCAACTTCTAGAAGGGAATAAAATAATATTTTATTTTTTACCTTATAACTCCCCAAAGTCGTCCCCTCCTAGACTCCTTTTTACTTTTAATATTTTGGCATTGCAAGTGGGGAATAAAATAATAATAAAATATAATAAAAATTATATTTTATTTTTTCTTTAGAAATAATTCCCTTTTTACCTCCAATAGAAAACTCATCAAAAATATAATTCTCTTGGCCAAAATAACATTCCCTCAACAGGATGACTAGCTCACGAGAATGGTGAATGAGCTAGTTCTCATCTCCAAGTTGTCATTCCGAGAATGGGAACATTACAGTCCTCCCTTCTCGGGATTGCTTGTCCTCAAGCAATCAAAAATTAGGATGTGAAATATGCCAGCCAATTTTTTTTATTTTATTACACAGCTAAATTCACCCATTAGCATTAGTGTAAATATAAACCAGCTGAATGTAACCCTCTCCTCTGATCAACCCAGATCCCAATGCGGGCAAGGTTGAGAGCATACACGAAAGGGGGTCGTTAGAAACCGAAACTTGCTGAAGAAGTACAGAAAGGGAGAAACAATCACTCAACCACTTATTCAACGGGAGGACTGAAAATGGAAATACAATACTGAAAGAAGTATGCAACTCGACCACTTGTTCAGCAGGAGCATGTTGACGGCTCAGCCGATTAGCAAATGATGAAAATGCATTACATTAATCAAATAGGTGGCAAGCCGGCAAGCCGGCCTCTTCCACTTGTTCAGCGGTGATGCAGTAATTAAACTTAAGCTATAGATTGAAGGGATACCAGTCTCTCCCACAATCGTGGGAAATGGCATACAACCAAGAATGCTGGCAATACTACTGCTCAACTTACAATATAGTAGAATTTCATGTCTTCGAGAACAAGTGTAAATGATGTGATAAAATAGGAAGACTTCCCTAGACCTATCTTGATCCCTCAACTCAAACCCAACTCACAAACCCCATTTTTATCAATCTGATTATGACAGACCTGCACTGAAATTGCAGGATCAGCAACACAAAAATTCACTCATTTAATGATAACTCACTCAAATCCCATGAAACCAAATGCAAACATTGCTCATACTGAAGGCGCCCAAGGAGAAACCAAGAAACCAACCTAAATGCATCATATTTATTTTGCACGGAATTCAATGCATTTCCAAAAATGTACGGCCCTCAAGGAGGGGCGATTTTTCCTTATAAAAATAAACTCTCAATATTAAAATCTGAAACTTTGCAAGTAGGGTTGCCCCTAACAAGGAAACAAATAGGCAAAGCACCCAGAACCACACTATTTTTATTTCCAAACTTATGAGTAAAAACATGAATCAGCTATGACAGAACAACAACTGCAAAAATTGACTTAAATGATAGAAAACCAACTACAATGCAAAATAGCTCAACTGAAATCAACCTCTCAACTAGTTGCTATCTTTCAAGCAAGAAGCTAAGCCAACTAGGAGGTATGCATCCCTCGAAGCAAGTCTGACACCATTCCGACAGCATAACAATACTGTAAAACATAAGATGCTGAATGAAGACCCCAAACCTCCTTTTTATAACTTTGCCAAGCACCTCTAGAACCTTCCAAAAGGTGCATTCCACTCAAGAGTTGCCCTAATTCATTGTTGACCTTTGACTCTCAAGATGGCGTCCCATTTCCCAAGGCATAAACTTCATCTTTTAAATATTTAAATATTTCCTCATGTTCATGTCCCATTCTCCTCTCCAAGTCAACTTTAGAAAAAAGATAAATATTTCACTTAACTTCTTGATGAGGTGCCCACCCATAAAATCGCCCTTTTTAAAAACAACTTAAGTCATAAAGCAAGACCAAGGGGTTATAATTAAAATAAAACATTATTTAAATTAAAATGACTTATGTCTCCAGAAACTGAATCCAGGCACTGATTCTGATTCTGCCAACTGAACCAACTGACGAGGAAAGCCAAATGCACTGACACAAACAGGACCACTGCCAGAAATAGAATTACTAAAAATAGTAAATTCAGGAAGTTGCTCAGATCAACATGCAAATCATATCAACGCGAAGCTTTCTGAAAACCCAAAAAGGAGCTGCCAACCAAACACCAAGAAAGTTCTAGAAAAAGCTGAAACATCCTCCAAAAGATAGGGAACCCTAATTTCTACTTCCGAGTAGTCTACGGGTCACCAGGATAGACTAATGGCCAATTGTCAGATCACTGTTGAGAAGGGGACATTATAGGATGCTGAAGTATTTGTTCTCCTTCCCACGTAGCATCCTCTAATGGCAAGTCTTTCCATCTGATAAGATACTCTTAGATTACCCTGTTTCGCGCCTTATGCTCCCTCATATCAACAATGGACTCAGGATCTAATGTCAAAACTCCCTCTGCATCAAGTGGTAGAAGGACTAGAGAAGCAACCACATGCTGACCTAATGCCTTTTTGAGGCATGATTAATGAAAAAAATTATGGATCCTACTACCTGCTGGTAAGTCTAGCTCATATGCTACCTCCTTGTTGTACCCAAATCATTTTTTTTGCTTCATTAAGGCATTTTTCTTAAAATGGTCTAAACCTTGTAAAAATGATGTCAAAACATAGTTTTTGGGCAATTCAAGTATGGGCTTTGAGACAGTGTCATGCCACGGAGATACTGGCAAAATTTGAAAAAATTGAAAATTAGGTTTTCTGGACCCTTGTTTTTAGGTCAAAAACCCTAAAAATTGAAACTCGTCAAAATTGGCTGAAATTTGTTTTGATTGGCTTATTTTGCTTCACGATCACAATGGTGAAGTCGGATTCAGTTAAAACTCAGATTAAGCATGGTGGGTAGTTTTCGTTTTTTCAAGTGAGAAGTTAGGTTTTCTAAACTCATCAATGGCAGATGGCCAGGTGCCAGGTGTCGACAACTAAGCTCAAAATGCTTCGGTGATGTTTCAATGGCAAGTTTTGTCCAAAAAGTTACTTCGTCTCGGAGGGGTTTTTCGACGAGGTGAAGATGCTGTAAAATTGACTAAGTCTGGAGTGAAAAAGCGCAACTCTGAGCTAGGGCCGCCCATCATTCTGGAGGCTTTAGTCAACTTTTTGTCACTTGTCTCTTCCAAAATGACTTCTCTGGATTTCTGACAGCTTCGTGATGAGCCAGCCAACCTGTCCAACGGAGGAGTAAATCGCCTGAAATCGGAAATTGAACGCAAAACGAGGGAAATTGCAAATTGACTAACTCTGGAGTCAAAAAGCGCCCTTGGAGGCTAGGAGCGCCCATATTTTTGAGGCTTCAGATGGAGTCTTTTGATCGAGTGACACCCAGGAGGTTTGTTTCCATTTTGGTCCAGCTCAGCAACGCATTTGTCAGCAGGTGAATCTGAGTTGTCGTGTTGCCGTGGTCAGTGGTCAAACTTGACGTTCCAGACTTGATCAAAACTATTCAGAAATGTCAAAAGTGCCCAGGGGCGCCCAAAGATTTGAAGCCTTAAATGAAGTCTGTTTGACGATTTCAGATACTTGTCCTGTCCGTGTCAGCTCCATCTTTTTGTTGCCTGTCTTAGCCGGGTCAGAAGATGTCTTGGTAGCTTGCAGCCGAAAGATTGGTAGTTTTTAGCCAGCTGCAAAAATGGCTAACATTGGTTGGGAAAAGCGCCCTTGGAGGCCAAGGATGCCCATGATTTAGGAAGGTCAAATGATGTTTTATGCAAAGTGCTCTCTAGGAGCCCTTGCTTAGAATTCAACCTGCTCCACAGTGAGCCAGTCAGAACGTTCTGAAATATTGCTAAGTTTTGGGAAACGTCAAGTGAAATGAGGTCAATTTACAGTGAAAATAATGAAAATGCTTGAAAATATTCTAACACTGAGGTCAAAAAGCGCCCCTGGCCCATCTTTTTGAGGTCTCAGATTGATGAATTTTGGATTGTCGCCTCAAGGAATCTTCTTGTCATATTTGGTCCTGCTCTTCAACGAGTATGTCATTTAGTTGATCTGACGCAACAATCAATCAGAATCAGTGATCGAACGTGAGCTTCATTTGAGGTTTTAGATTCAAATTTTCAAAATAATGTCTTTAAGTATGGAAGGACACCTAAAGTCAAAGGTTGAATTTTTTAAAATTCAAAAATAGAAGTGTACATGAAGAGAGTTTTCAGTTAACTAAATTTGGATCTTTAGTTGAGCTCTTTTCAAGTCGACTTCTGGTAAACCTATTTTAAGTCATAACTAGCTAAATTTAGTTTGCATGTATCAGTTAACTGAATTTTTCAAGGTGGCATCCTAATTAGGGTTTGGTCTACATCCAGTTAACTGAGTTTGAAGCCAATTATAGGCCATGCATGAGTTTTGAAGGTCTAGTTGCACTTCAAGTGCCATTTCCAACACTTAGCATGCATTCCACACGCCTTACAAGATATTTTCCCATATATTTTGCTTATGGCGTCCATTATTCTTCATCAAAGTTGACAAGAAACATCTTTTCTTGAGCATAAAATTGATCTGAAGGTGCTTCAAGTGTCAGATTTCAGTATTCTTCGTAGCTACAGATTTAGAGTGTTCGGGAGAAGATTATTTCAGACTTCGTTTTCCATTTGCATGCAGGTTTCATCAGTTCTACTTCAAGCATAGGCGAATTTCTACAGAAGAAGAGAGAAAACAAACAAATAAAAAACTTATATTCTTTTGTCTTATTTTCCTCTACTCTTGTCTTAGATTTTCTTAGCATGTCAAAGAAAACGGCAGAATTTTCAGAAAAGCATCGTCTAGGTTTGAGTATTTCAGCAACAACGACAATACCCATGTCTTAGATTATTTTCTGAAAATTGCCCCGCTGCCTCTTTTCTAGAGCACTGTGCTTTTTTCTAGAATTATCTTTGCATGTGGGCCTAAATCAGGTTTTTTCGTAAATCTGTTGATCTAGGTGGTCTTAGGATTCATTTCTACACAAAACCCATGTTCCAAATTTTCGCCAGAAAAATTGCCCCCAGTGCCCCTAACTGCCAATTCAAATCTCAACCGGAAATTTTTTGCATGCAAGCCTAAATCCCATTTTTTTGCAATTCTGACATTTAGAGTTGTATTAGAATTTGATTTTGCACAAAACCCATATCTCATAATTTCTCTGAAAAAATTCACTTCCATTTGCTATTTTTAGCCTATCCCCGAGCTTTTTAACCTTTTTCCGAAGTTGTCCGAACATACCCGACTTTACAGTCAAAAGTCTAGTTTTTCAGAATGCAGTATAATCCCATAGATTATAAGGCCAAACAGGTCTTTCTTCATAACTTTATGAAAACTACTGATACCGACTTAAGTCATGTTTTTCCCGTCATCAATTTAAACTCATTGGAGGGTATTGTTGTGACCTTTTTCACACATCACCCCATCCAAGATGGGGACCCCCTAATTTTTGCTCCATTCTGATCTTTTGGCTTTGTGTGTCTCTCTCTCTGGTCTTTCCGTCCTTTCGGGGATGTCCCATCATTTGGCCTAGGTCGAAATGTTGTTTAAGTATGTGAAATTAGGGTTCTCATCCTTCAGGCTTTTTAAAGGCCAAACTGAGTTATCAAATTGAAATTTGAGCTTAGTACTGCAATCACAAGGCCTCGAGCAGAGTCCCACTGAATTTTCGTTAAATTCTGGCAACTTACTGTTTTAGTAAGTACTTAAATTGAGGTCTTTTTCTAAAGATTTTGAAATTCTGTCAGTTCCATCGCATCCCAGGTACTTCAAGCTACTTGCACGCAAAATTTGGGTAGAATCAGACAACTTGCTATTTTTAGCAGTTCAGGCTTGGAGAGCCATTTTCAGGATTTTCACATGTGCTTTTTAAATGCATGTTTGGAGAATGTTTATGGGTTTTTCAAGACCTTCGCAGTGATGTAACATGCAAACCGAGATGATGACTTTCAGCATTTCAGCCTTCAAAGGCTATTTTTAAGGTTTGCATGCAGTATTTTTCAACGCATGTCTGGACATTCCTTATGGGTTTTTCGAGGGCTTCACAACAATGTGACATGCAAGCAGAGGGGATCGCGTTTCAGAAACTTACTATTTTTAGCCAATGCTCGCATGCAGACCAGTTTTCTGAGTTTTTTTGGGTTTTTTGAGATCCCACGGGCAATATGACATGCAAATTCATCCGGCAATGAATTGATCACTTTTTCAGGCAAGTTTCTATTTTTAGCAGGTACACTCTGGTAGCGGCCCGACACTTCAGGTCAGCAAGCAGAACGACATGCAACAAAAACAAAGTCAAACGGAGACCATTCCACTTTTAGGGTTTCCACTTTTATAGGGGGCGAAACTCATAAATTGTCAAAGTAAAGTACCCCATCATGATCAGTATCATTCAAAGTACCTGTTGGCAAAATTTGAGCAAAATCAGAGAACTTACTATTTTTAGTAAGTCACTTCATGGCTATAAATAGCAGGTCTGCGCCAGAAGTAGGTATGAGCAGGGCACTTGAGTCATCAGGATTAGGCAGAGCAAATTTCAAATCAAACAGGGCTGCAAAAGTCAAGGAAATTAGGAGCTTACTAAAAATAGTAGGTGGCTATAAAGCAGGTTAGAGCAAGGGACAGGCGAAAACAAGTTCACCAGGCGAAGAGGATCATATGGTGAAAATCTCACGACAAACGGAGCTGTGGAGGTTAGAGAAGCAAGGACTTGCTAAAAATAGAATGTAAAAGCAAGGGCACACAAAAGGCATGAAATTTTTTACTAAGTATGGCAAAACAGAGGCTCATACCCTTTAAGGCGCCCAGCCAAGAAGAGAAAATTTCTAAGGCAAAAGTAAAAGTGGACCCTCCAAAATGCGCCCACCTTGTGATGACCACTTGGAAAATTTCTAAGTGTCAAAATAAAAGTAGCTATAACTAAATGCACCCATGATGAAAGTAGAAGTAGACCTTCTAAAATGCACCCAAGTCAAGAGGTAGGGTCTTCAAAATTTACCTAAGTCAGAATAAAAGCAAGGGGTAAGGAATGCGCCCAAGGTGAGTTGAAAGCCTTGAAAATCCTAAGGCATTGAAAATAGAAGCATGGCACTCAAAATGCGCCCAAATCAAGTTGGGAAGATGTGAAAATATACTAAGGCACAAATGAAAGCTCACTTAGCAAAATGCGCCCACCTTGCAAAAGGAAGTCTGCCAAAAGAATCGCCTAAGTATGAAAACAAAAGTTCCCACATGAAAATGCACCCTTGAGGTGAGTGTGTTGGCAGAAATCTTCTAAGTATGGAGAATGAAAGCACCCTATAAGGAATGCGCCCTCAAACAAAAGCTCACCCTAGCAAATGTGCTCATGAAGGTAGGAACTTCGAAAAGTTTCTAAGTGTTGGAATAAAAGTTACACTTGCCAAATGCGCCCTAACATGGAATCACCACCTCCAATACACGCCCAAGGTTGCTGAAAAGTGAAAAAACGTTTAAGTGTGAAGATGAATGCTCCCCTAGTGACATATATAAAATGCGCCCAGCTTGTGTATAACTTGAAAAGTTTCTAAGGCATGAAACAAAAGCTCCAAGGCTAATATGCGCCCAAGAAGGAATGAATATTTAAAAGGATTTAATTTTATTTCTAAGGCAATGAAATGAAAGTTCAACATCTAAAGTGCGCCCATGATGGAGGAGTTGGCCCAAAAGGAAAAACGTCTAAAGGCAAAAGTATAGGCATGAGAGTTCAAATGCGCTTGAGCAAGATGATGGTGTTTGAAGTTTCCTCTAAGGCATGGGAATTTAAAAGGCACCTAGGTGAAATACGCCAAAGGAAGAGGATTTAAATTTATTTCTAAGTGTGGAAAAATAAAGTACCAAGGGGTCAAATGCGCCAGAGGTGTGAAATGAAGAAATTTTCCTAAGTGAGATAATATTTCACTAGATGGAAATACGCCCTTGACATGGATGAGCTTGAAATTTCTTTTTCAAAGACATTTAAATGGAGTTGGCAACTTGATGAAATATTTTTCAAGAGGGAAACTAAAAAAATGAATATTTTCCATGAGTCAAGTGGAAAATTAGATGAACCTCTTTAAAATACGCCCATGGATCGATGAAGTTTAAAATTATTTTCTTCAGGGAAATTTTAGTATTTCCAGAGCAAAATTATTTTGCCTAGTTTATTTTCCTACAAGAAATTAAATTTCAGAGGGTGGATTAATTTGAGCAAGCAAGTGATTTTTGTCAACAGATTGAATTATTTTAAGTGGGGATTTCAATTGTCTAAGGCAAATTGCGCGAAGTTGATAATTTAAATGATGGACATCTTAACAGGTTGGAAATAAATTTTAAATCTCCCATGAATTTTTCAAGTTGAATTTAATTAAACATTGCGAGAATTTTAAATGGAATTTTCAAAGCAAGTCAGGGTGATTTTATCGCAAGTGGTTTAATTACCATAAGTTAACTAGCAGACTGGGGGGAAAAATTCGAATTTTGAAGAAGAAAGAATTTTCATTAATGGCAAATGCCATGATGACTGGCCGACGACTAGCCCACTACTATGCTAAAATTGGAAGATTCTAAGTGGAGAGAGTGGCGAATTGATGAAGGTGCTAAAAATAACTCCAGCACTCCTTGGCAGGATTCTTTGTGAAGAATTATTTAAGCAACCATTTCTCTCATTTCTTCTCACATTTCGAAGTTGAGAGTTGCTGAAGTAGAGAAAATTCTTTGAGAGACTGAAATATTGGTGAGAAGAAATCTTTTTCAAATTGCTGAAAGTGGAGTTGAAAGTTTTATTTTTCTAAGTGTGAGGTTGCTGGAGATTCCTCTTCTCACACTGCTGAGAGTTGGAGTTGCTGCAAAATTCGAAATTCTATGCTGGAGTTGCTGGAGATTTTATTTTTCTCAAGGCTGCTAAAAGTTGGAGTTGCTGCAAAATTCGAAATTCCATGCTGGAGAGCTGAGATTTTATTTTCAAATTGCTGAAGTCGCAACAGTTTTCTTATTTTGCTAAAGAATTTTTATTTCCGAGGTGCTGAAAAGTTATTTGTTGAGAGCTGAGTTTTTCTTCGAGCTACTAAAAGTTAAAGTGCTGAGAAGTTGAGAGGAAGTTCAAAATTCCATGTTGTAGTGATTTCTTTTCTTCTTGCTGCTGAAAGTTGAAGGCTGAAGTTGACAAATTGAAGTCAAAGATTCGAATTATTTTATGCTGGACAAGTTATTTACTTGCTGAAAGTTGTTAGTTTGCTGCAAATTTTCTTCACCAGTCAGAAGTACATTGCTGAAAGTTTTTTTTGAGCTCAAGGGAATCTTAAAAAGTTTGAGGTTTGGAGTTAGAAGTTTATGCTGAGGGATTTTATTTTCAAAGCTAACTCCGTATTTGCAGCCATCTTGAGGTTGTATTATTTTATTAAAAATCTGCAATCTTACTTATTATTTTATTTAATTTTTTGCAAATGGCTGGAGCAAAAGATGTTGCAGGAACAAGCAGAGCTGCAGGCAAAGCTGCAAATATTGATGCTGGCAAGGCAAGCTCCTCTTGACAAGCAGTGATCAAAAAGCTCGCCAAGCCATTTCTTTCGAAGTCCATGATTACTTCAAAGTTGGCGGGATTAAATGACACCAGCCTTGGTTCATTTAATCTGGTTGCACTCAAATCGAGGATGTACGAGCTGGGAGGTCATCAACCGTCAGTCACAGCACACAATATTATGAAAAGTGGGATCTACGCGACTGCTGGTTTTCCACCAGCAATACAGTGTCCGGAATTAATCATGGAATGCGCAAATTGCTATAAGCCGGAACGCAGAACTATTGTCTCTCCAGATGGAAAATTGTTTGCCAACTTCACGCCGGATGCTATCGGAGAGGCATTTGGGATCCCCACTTCCGAAAGAATGTTGTACAGGATAAAGGATAGAGCAGACAGAATGTACATCTCCTCCTTCAAAAGGTGTGCCGCTGTAATCAACGAAGTCTGGATGCAAAGGCCAAAGCCACCCCGCACTAAGCTCTCGAAGCAAATAATTGCCGAGGACGTGAAACAAGAATATTGTGACCTGATCATGATACTTAGCCGAGTGAACAGGAATTCGCAAGCATACATCTTCGAGCCTTGGATGTTTTATCACATCGAGATCATTTTGGAGGGAAAAGAATGTGTTGATTGGGCTAGGATGATTAGTGACAACATAGATGAACAGTTCAGGAGCCTGAGGAGGACGAAGACTTTTTACATGAGCTCGTACGTAATGTATATGTTGGCACAGATGACCAAGTACCGGGGAATAACATACAAGGAGCCGATCGGCTGTGGCCCTGACCAGTTCAAGATCCACGAGGCTTGCACCCAGTTGCATTTAACTAACCCTGCCAGCTACAAGCGGGCGAATGATGCATTCACAATGCACATTGCAAGGACCCTTCAACAGAGAACATAGCAGAGGATTTCAAAGGAAGCACAGGCGTTGATTGAAGAGTATGGATTTTGGTTCATCCAATTTCCAAAATTCACATACATTAGGCTGCAGGGGTTCACCTCGTATCCATACCGATTGCCGAGGTACCCCACCGATCATATAGTAATGCTAGAAGTATCTGAGTGGTGCAAAATGTTGAGTACAGGCATAAGGCTCATATAGAGGATTTTTGGGCAAATGTGGCGGATGAGGCTGAAACAAGAAGAAGGATGTTCACTAGACTCCCCCTCAAGATGATCAGAGGGTGTGAAGTCATTCCGGTTCCCGATCAGATGGATGAAGATGTTAACGTCATACAGCCTGACTATGAGTCAGTAAGAAATACTTCGGTCCCACCATCTGATTGGTTTGAGCCCGAAATCACGGACTTGGACACACTTTCCATTCCAGTGATGACTTTCACAAGGACTTGGGTCGATAGGCACATAAGCAAACTTAAGAGCAAATCAGTTGCTTTTACTTATAGCTTGATGGGCGATCAAAGGCCACTATCTGCGAGAAGAGGAAAGCAAGTCGCCCAAGCAATGGAAACACAAGATGAGGTGCCAACTCAGCCAATACCTTTGAGGATGGAGCAAGCATCACCCACGTAGTCACAAACTCTGTCTTCGAGTTTGAGAGAAATTTCACTATTTGCTGATCAGAGGGCAAAATTGAATGAAGAGCGGGGACTTGGGGAAATTGATCAGCCCAACACCAGGGAGTCGGATAGTTTAAGTGTCAGTGCACCCAGGGGTGACCAACAGGAAGAAGAGGAGGAAACGGCGGCTGATACCCGTTTCCAGCAGATACTGGACATGGCATTGGAAGAAGAGGATAACACGAAGCAAGAAACCCAGGGGTCAGGAGATACTTAGCTCATGGAGACTGATGAGCCCGAGCTGAGTAGTGTTAGAAAAGAAGTACGCCAGGTGGAGGCAACAGAGGAGCAGCCCCTCATTATTTGCAATCCACAGCAGGTAGTGCCGGATTGGCTTTCAGATAGAATGAGAAGAGACCCTGAGGATGATACAGATCCGGCCATTGAGATGGAAGAACTCCTTAGGAGGATTAGTGCACCGCCAGAAAAGAAGAGAGCCAGGAATTTTTCAAAGATTTCAACTAATGAGTCGGGCTCTCGTACCCTCCAAGTTGCTGTCCCGAGGGAAGAGTGTGATCGGGCTGAACAGAGGCCAGAAAACTAGTGATCACCACTGTGGAGTTGGGTCGTCCTACGGGAGCCCAAATTATTGAGGAGTTCGACAACTCCTATCAAGCACTAAAAGACGAGTTGCTCTGCATGGAGGAAAAGTACAAGAGGTTAAAGAGAGAGCACAAGACTTTGATAGGATATGTGCAAAATATTGCGCGTCCAGGTGAACAGGGGAACCCAACAGTTGAACTCCCGCCAGAGTTTCCGAGAGAGTCAGTTGTTGGCTTGGAAGATTTGAAGAGGATGGAAACGGAAGCAGATAAGTGGGTTAGCCATGTTCGGGTTGAAACGGAGAAATTCATGGAGGATCTTGCTCATGCTTACCGGCAAGCCTCAGATGTTCTGGCAAGCATGGATATGGTAGATCAAGCCTGGGGTGAGACCCAGATTTATCAAACAAAGACTGTTCTTCGTCTAGAGGCTTTGATGCACATGCCTTTGCACACCCTGGTGGATGGAGGTGTAATACAGGAGGGCGATAGGTACGATTTCATCAGCTGGTACTCCTCAATGGTCACAGGCCATGGTTTCCATGATGCAGCACGGGCGGATTCAGCCGGAGTCAGGAAAGCAATGAATAATATTCTGGATGGAATCCTCAATACTTTGGAGGCCATATTTGCTAGGAGGTTGGCTCCAAAAGAGATAACTGCAGATGGCTTGAGGGATAGGTTGACTCCCTTCTTCTCAGTTGTGAGATCATTTGTTCAGGACGACTTTGAGAACATCTCCACTTTCTCCAGCATAATTCAAAACGCGCAGGATGCCTTGGTGGCTTGGAGAAAGTCCTATACTTGGCACGAACAGACAATCACGGTGCTAGAATTTCAACTCAATCACATCCCACCGATTTCAGTTCAAGAGGTTGAGGCAATGTTAGCCCGTTTGATCGAGTTTGCAGTTTAGGAGAGGGACAACGGGAACGCTCTGCTGGACGAGGATTTTCTAGAAGGGAGTGGAGAATCTTTGTGCATTTATTACCTACTCCTCTCCGTGGCAGTTTTTAGGGCAGAAACCCTAATTAGGTCATAGCTGGCTCAATCTGAGCCCTTCATTGTAATTGAATCTGAGCCGTCCATTGAAATGGGCTTGCTATAAAAGGGGCATCCCCCCTCATTTGTAATCGATTAGAATTAGACATTAGATCAAGAGTTGAATCAGAGCTAGAGAGTAGAAGGCATATAGTGAATAGTTAGAAGTTAGCTTAGTTTGAAAAGGAAGGAAAACTTTCCCTTTGAAGGTTTTTGTAAAAGGTTGTTGTGAAGGACTCTCATAATACAAAGAATTTCATTGATTGGTGATTCTCTCTTTCGTTGTGAGCAATTGACAAGACTTTTTCGTCTTTCCAATTCAAGTAGATTAGAGTAAAGTAGGCTTTATTTTATGCAAGTAGTTGTTAGTTGTAATGTCCCCAATTTAGCCCTATGCTTTTCATTTGGATTTAGCCTAATTCTGGGAACTCGTAGGCTAAGCAGAAGCTCGAATCAGGGTTTCCAAACTTCTTGGAGGATGCTTTCGTCTTTTTGCGGAGCTTGCACTTGGAAATGTTGAACTTGGATTTCGGATTCCTTCTGGGTTTTTTGAGAGCTTCGCGTTGGTGGTTTCGGTTCGGCATTCTGAGCACCTTCAAGAATTTACTATTTTTAGTAAATTCTATTTTTAGCAATGATCCAGTCAGCATCAGCTCAGTCGACTTTCCTCTTCTGGCAATTCATTGGGCAATTCTCATTTTTGGCTTAAGGGGTTCATTTTGGAGAAATAAGTTATTTTAAGTCAAAATGTTTTATTTTAAAAATACCCTTGGCCTAGTGATATAACTTAACAGTTGTTTTAAAGAAGGGGACTTTGAGGGGTATTTTCTCATGAAGGAAATATTTTTATATTCCTAAAGTTTATAATTGCTCAAGGGAAAATGGACGCCTATTTGAAGGAGTTTATATTTTATTTAAAAAAAGAGAAGTGATTTATATCTCTCAAGGAAGGTACGCCATTTTGAAGAAAGAGTTTTGGTCAAAGATTAAACCTAAAAGCAGCTTGGGATTAGGGCACACTTTCTAGAAGCCTCCAGAGTCTTCTCTTCATTCTATAAAGGAGGTTCCTTCTCTTCTTTTGGATTATCTTATGTTTTATGATATTGTTATGCTGCCGGAATGGCTTTGGGATTGCTTCGAGGAATGAATGCCTCCTAGCTTGGCTCTTCTTCTTGCTTGAAAGATAGCAACTAGTTGAGAGATAGTTTGTAATAGGTTTGTCTTGCATTTCAGTTGAGTATCTTGCATTTTTGGAGTTCTAGATTTGCATTTCAGTCTCATTTTGAAGTTGCTGAAGTCAAGCTGAATCTGTAGTTTCACTCATAAATCTGAAAATAAAAATACAGTCGTTCTGGGTATTGATTCATTGAGTTTCCTTGATAGGGGCGACCCTTCTTGCAAAGATTCAGATTTTAATATTGAGTGTTTATTTTTTAAAAGCAAAATCGCTTCTCTCTATTGGCCGCACCATTCTGGTCTGCCTGGCAAATGTTTAGAAAAAAGAATACTTCGATTTGTTAGCTGTTTCTTGGTCTAGTCCTCATTGCCATCATTATAGCTTTCGTTTGCATCAGGTCTCATGTCATTCTGGCAAGTATTGAGTGAGTTGTGAGCATTTTAGTGGATTCTAGGGTTGCTGGTTATGCATATTACGTTGCTGTTTTGTTATATCAGTCTTGAGTAATCTGTATTTTGGTGAAGAGTTGTATCTGGAAGGTCATAATTAACCTTGGAATGATCATATCTATTATTGCAGCAGTGGAGAGCTTCTAATCTTGTTTATTGCAGGCATCTTCTAATATTTTGTAAGCTGAACAGTAGTACTGTCAGCATTTCTCTTAATCTTACTTTACATTCTGAAGCTGCATTGTATTTCTGTATATCTCCGCCATATGGTCGCCTCATTTCCACTCTGGAATTGGGTAGCACATACTTGGTGTTGAGTTTACTTTCAGCATAGTTAGCATCTCCGTCATATGGTAGCTCCCATTCCATCTTGGTTTGGAAAGCACATTCTTGACGTCGAGTTAATTCAGCATCTTTAACATCTCCGTCATATGGTAGCTCCCACTCCATCTCGGTTTGAAAAGCACATGCTTGACGTCAAGTTATTTCAGCATCCTTTGGTTTTAAATGCTAACCCTAATGATTGTGTACTGCTGCTATCCTTGTTGTAATTGAAAAAGCAAAAAATTTGGCTTGGTATATTTCATTAGTTGTGGAATACATGGTTTGATTTGAGCAAGTCTTCTTTCATCCATACCACTAGCGGGCTTGCTGATGGTGAGTTCGCCCTGTGTGGTCAACTGGAGCATTGGCACTTAACTTCAATTGTGATTCATGTGTCCACATGCATCGTTGTGATGGTGTGTGCATGCTATGTCATGATTTGAACATCCTACTCACCCTTTGAAGATTGCACCGACTTTGTGGAAGTTGTCCTAAGGGAGACAAAGCAAAGTCTAGTTTGAAGTTTGTTAAAGTTGATCCTCGTGTTCCATCTTTAGAAATAGATTATAGAATTTCTCCCCTTATCTCCTTTAATTTCAGCATTTTCGGGTTAGTTTAGGAATCAGAGCGTCGTCATAAAATCTTTCACATCTTTTATTTGCTTCACCAAGTTGAACAAATTGCGTAAGTCCCCTTGGAATACCCAGCATATTCACATCAACCAACTGAGCCTATTCGCAACATAAGGAACCTTGGAGTTGAACGCATGATCTCTCATGCAATCTTAGCATGCAGAATACTTTGATCAAGAGAGAATAGGGTGATCGTTGGACATTTTATTATGTGTTGGTGTGGTCATAAAACACCCGTCAATAGGTATCAACAATACTACAATCAGGAATCTTGAGCATTCAGGGATACTTGCAGCGGCATCCATTCCCATCTCAGTCTTTGACCTCGAGTTCGTACTTGCTTGTGTTAAGCATTATGACTCATCTACCAGACAAATCAGGTCGACAGATGGAAGGGTCGTTTGTAGCCTTAAACCGAGGGATGTACAAAAATGCTTTTCTATTCCTCCACGCTCAGATCATTTTGTTGTATCAATTCCAGATTGTGACAGAATATGGGAGGAGGACAAGGACAGATCGCAAAAGAAAGTAGCTCAGCGATGGCTAAACGTTCAGAAAACCAACATGCCGAGGAAAATTGGGTAAGGTGATTTCAAGGATGAGATCACTATTTTGATAACTTCACTCAACCGGTTAGCAGGTTCTGAAGACACAAGCGTTTTTCGACCATGGATGTTCTACCTCATCTTGCGAGTTATTGATAAGAAAGAAACCTTAGACTGGGCCATGTTTATCAGCGAGTGTCTTCACCAGCAGATTACAGAGTTCCTAAAGATGCATGAATTCCACATGGTAGCCTTTCAAGTTTATTTGGTTGCATTTCAAGGGAGCTTTAAACTATTGAAAACCAATGGAGTTTTGGGCGTTCAGTGAGTGCACAAATACTACCCTCAGTTGGAGTTTTTGAAAGCTGAGCAGGACTTTAGGGCAGTGAATGATCACTTTCTTATGAGGACTGTCAAAGATTTGGATAACGAGATGCATGTGAGAATTTCCGTTGAGGCACAATCAGCAATGGAGAGTTGGGCATATTGGTTCCCTACTTTCACATATATACAGGTATATGGATATACAGGAGAGCCTCTGATGCTACCGAGGTATCTGTTAGACAAGGTTCTTTTCATGGAGTTCATGAGACAAGCACACGAGGTTCACACTTTCCTTCATAATCAACATAAACCAGCCTTCGCCTTTCCTTTTGAGTTGGGTATTTACAAGTGCAAAATAGCTGTCGATTGCAAGCTAATGGCAAGCGAGTTAGAGAAACTCCGGCTCGAGTGTTTTCCTCGGAAGTGTTGGCATTTCAATTAGCACCTCTGGAGTGCTTATTGGAAACGGACAGCTATTGCAAGTGTGTTAGTACATGCTCTTCGGATTATAGAGAGGAAGATCTCTCTTTGCTGATTTTCTACTGTAAAAAAGGGGTGTACTAAGGTTCCTATCTTTTTTACTCAGTGGCAGGACACAAGGGTGCATAAAAACAATGCGTCGTAGCTAAGCCTTTTCTTTGGTTTCTGCAGATCTTAACTACAACTAACTAAGCTTCTAAACTATCCTACCTCCCCAAGATAAACAGAGCATGAGGGCGTAGGAGCGAAATGGATTGGTCAATTAGACATCCTAGATCAGTGGGATCTAACATGCATGATCTGTGGAGATCTGGAGTCAACTTGGAAAGGGGCATCAAGTTGACTTCAATCGTATTTATTGCTATTTTGGAGGGTAGGATGTCCTTTTTGAGGTGTTTGACACCTCATCATCATTGGTCAATGGTGCTTTTGTTCATTCGTTGACTTCTGCATACGAAGGCCATTACAAGTGTCAATTGTCAGCTTATCGCTTGTCAGCAACTTGATGTATGCACCTCCTTCATTCTGCTTCCCTTAGGAGGGTTACTCCTTTTCTTTTTTGTCTGTGTTTCCACTTTGACGTGGAAGGTAGTGTAGTATTAACCGATGGCGGCTCTGTGTTGGGAATAACTACCTTCCGCATTCTTTCGCAGAGTTGACGTTTTCCTTGATCTTTCTCAATGGAAGAGTGTTGTATGATTAAACCACGAAGCTTTATGATGAAACCGCGAAGTTTGATCACGATCATTCCAACCATGAGAAATGCACATGAACTTGTTGCATGTGTAAAATTCCAATGGTTACAATCTTCTAAACTAGCCTTGGAAGGCAATCAGATATACGAGGTGAAACCATTATGGAACCTGTGGACTTGTGTCTATGCTTGTCAATCTATCTAGATTGACCTCTGTGTGTGCTCGACGCAGATCGGTGCCAGTTGTTTTCAAAAAATCATGGAGTAAAACCATTTTGGCCTTGTATTCGTCTTGGGAGAACTGCATTCTGAAAACCTTGAAGATTGATTGTGCACACTGTTGTACCCAAAATGAAATTTTTGGCATTCTGCTTAAATTGAGCTAAACAATGTAAAAATGCCATCAAAAGTATGTTTTAGGTCAAACAAATATGGAGTCTTTGTGGGTTTCTATCCAGGAACCTATGGTTAAAATTCTGAAAAAATGAAAATTAGGGTTTTATGCCCTATTTTTAAGGAAAAAACTAGGACCTTCCTGGAAATTATTGAAAATAATTCTAACAGGGTTAATTGCATTCACGATCACACTGATCAAGTCAGAATTATCAAAAGACATGTTCTACTCTGGTGGGTCTATTTTTGTTTTTCAGGAACAAACTTAGGAGCTCCACAGCCATCAATGGCAGATTGGCCAGTACCAGGTGTTGAAAGCTAAACCTCTAAAGCTTCAACAAAGAAGCTATGGCGGAAAAGGATGAAAATGATGTCGTTCAACGAAGGAGATTCTCAAAACGGAAAAGGCCAAAATTTGGCTAAGTCTGGAAGGTGCACGTTTTGTCTACCAAGGCAAAACACAGCCTAAAGGTGAAAAAGGCGCCCCTCTTGAAGAAAGGCGCCCTTGGATCTCAGAGGGAAAATGTAATCATTTGGCATCTTCAACACAGTCATCCTCTTCACTTTCATGTTGGCTCGACAACGAAACAATCAGCAAAATCATTTGATTCAGGGATCATTGACCAACCGTCAGCAAAGTATGGAGGATCCATCAACAATGAAGATGCCAAAACAGAGAGCACTAGGGGTGCCCCTCAGTTACAAGCACCAGATGAATCCATAAGCAATAGCTCTATACGTGATATCTTTCCAGCTTCCTCCTAGCTACGTGATCAATCTGATAGCAAGTCCACAAGACATGCCAAACGATCACGAGTTGAGATCAAGCAGAAAAAGCCAAAATTGAAGAACTGGAAAGACAAACCAAAAAATGGCAAAGGCATGGCTAAAAGCGCCCCTCTTGAGGAAAGGCACCCTTTCTTGAGGGCATCCAGATTCAGTAAGAATCTTCACTGCCTCTCAAGATGACCTTCTCAGCTATGACCTGTCTCGTCAGTGGGACTATTAGCAATAACTTCCGACAAATCAATCGACTGATGGAGGAGGTCAAAGACTGGCAGTCCACAGCCAAGATAAAACCAAGCAAAAGCTAAAAGCGCCCTTGCTGGCCAGGGGTGCCCTTTAGTTTGAAGGACCTAAACCTACCAGCTTCAACTGAGAAGTCAGTCATCCTGAACAGGACCAAGCTGGCTACCCGATGCATTGTCAAGTAGAGTCATCAGATCAAAGCAAAGAGGGTCTAAAAAAATCAAAATGAAGAATAGTCAATGAAAATTGACTTAAGGCATTGTCAAAAGTGCCCCTCTCAAGGAAAGGCGCCCTTCTTTCTGGAGGCCTGAACTCAGTTCTTTGAGTTAATCCCTCCCAAGCATATCTCATCATGTTGATCTCACCTCAACAACAGAACTGCCAGCCACTGCCAGAGATCAACTGAGTAACCTGAATCAAAGATCAAATGGAGGCACTTCAGATTGCAAAAATGGACAAAAAGATCGATTTCAAGGATGGATGCCTAAAATAAGTCAAAGCAGAAGTGTTGACTTGAGTTAGCAAATTTGGAGCCAAAAAGAGGCCAAACACTCCACAATCAGTGGAAATCATCTTTTGGAACTCTAGATCAGGACTAAATCATGAGTTGCCTTCCATACTTGATGGATCTTAACCCTAATCACCTTATATTCATGCTAGGCGTCCCTTTCCTCATTATTCTCTTTGTAGGTTGAAGGATAAAACATCAAATAGCTCCCAAGAACATGTTTCCAAGATCTGGCAGAGGTTTTGGATGGATCTTCAATATTTTTGAAGATCAGTGGCAGTAAAAGTATTATTCCCCGGAGATTGCTTCCAAAGATAGATTATTGCAAAGTGGCAGTTTATAACTTCCAATCCATCTTCTGTCTACTTCCTCTATTTCTGTCTATATTTCTTTGCATGTCACGGGAAACGACAGATAATCACAGATCTGGCCAACTGGGTATGATCAGCACAACTTTTTCAACAAAACCCACATGTTAGATTTTTCCAAAAAAAGTAGCCCTACTGCCCCTATTTTTTAGGGTTTCCATAAAAAATCATAATATTGAAAAATAGACAAACTGGGTTTGTTTAGCTTTGAAGCATGAACAAAACCCATGTGTTGGATTTTCCCGAGAAAAATCACTTTCTGGTACCCCGCTGCCTCTGCCACCGAAGGGCTCTTGCATGTCAAAAAAAAACTCGTTTTTCCGAATTTTTCATGATATGAGTCTGTTTAGAAAATCATTCTCAACAAAACCCATGTCTCAGAATTTTTCGTAAAAACTACCCCCGGCAAGGCTATTTTTAGCAGTTCCAGAAAAGTGTCAGAACAGGGTCAAGTGACCAATCAATCTTCAAAGTTTTCAGAATGCAGTACTCCCAGGTACAATACAAGACCAAGACGGTCTTATACCATGATTACCTGAAAACGACTGACACAGACTTATGGCAGAAAAATCCAGAGGTCAGCTCTAAAGACTTGGAGGGCATGAACCAAATTACATTGCAGAACATAGAAGAATCTGGTTTATTCCAAGTTGCATCTATTCCGATCACCTTATAGAGCATTGAGCTTGTAACTGCTTGCACAAAGCATTACAACCCTACTACAAGAGAGATCCTGTCAGTAGATGGAAGAGTGATTTGCAGTTTGAAGTCGGTGGACATAGAGATTTGTTTTGCAATTCCACCATGCCCTACCAAGAAGGTCATCTATGATAGAATGCGAAAAGGCATTCGAGGCTTCGAAGGATAGGTGTTCACTTATAATGGCCGAACATTGGTTAAAAACAAAGAGAACCAGCTTGCCCAAATTGGTTGGGAGAGGAGAATTCAAAGATGAGTATGGAGTGTTGATCACTCTACTTAGCAGACTCATTGGACAAGAAGAGGGAAAATCCTTCCAGCCGTGGATGTTCTATATTATTGGCAAAATAATCAATAGTAAAGAACATTATGACTGGGCCTCTCTGATCAGTGACATGCTCCACCAACAATTTATCGGGTTTCTAGAAGAGCACCATTTCCACATGTGTTCCTACCTGGTCTACCTAATAGCCTTCCAAGGCGACTTCAGAACACTAAACACTGTGGGAACCTTGGGTGTGCAAAAGGTCCAAGAATACTTTCCTCGCCTTGAGTTCACTCTAGCAGAAAGGCACTTCAAGAAGATAAATGACCTTTTCACTATCCACACCGTGCACGAGCTAGACCATGAGATGCACGTGCGTATTTCACCAGCAGCTAAGGCAGCAATGGTGGACTGGGTGGATTTGTTCATCCAATTCCCCACTTTCACCTACATATGCGTGTATGGCTACAATGGCCACCTCGCCATGATGCCACGCTACCCCTCAGATAGGGTAGTGTTCATGGAATTCCTAAGGCAATTGGCCGAAGTTCACTCTTACCTTCGCATAAAGAAGTCTGCTACAAACTTTCCTTTTCAGATGGGATTCTACAGATGTAGGACTGCACCCGATGCTAGGTTGATAAGCCAGGAAATAGAGAGATTTAATCTCAAGTACCTCATTGACAGGAGGTCATCCTATGATCCCAGAGGCATCTTCGCAGCACATCTTGAGCAAAGATCATCACATGAACCTTTCATGGAATATTTTTGGGTCAACTGCGAGGAACTACAATAGATTCAAGCTCTTGCAAATTGCAGAATTCATGTCAGAGGACATCGAGGGTTTATCTGATGACGAAGAAGAAGTCATTCTTTCTTCCTTCTTCACGGGTCAAGTGGATGCACAACCACTCGGCGAAGTAGACTGGTATGCGATACATCTATTGAGGAAAGAACTGGTAGAGTAGTTCGACATAGTCAACTCTACCTTGACAGTAAAAGGACAAGGAAGGTAGTACTTCCCCGATCAGAGCTGCCAGCGGTTCAGTTTACACTACCTTCCTCACCTAAGTAGAAACCTAGACAAAAGAAGATGAGCATTCTTCCAGAAGGAAAGCGGATGTCAGGGAGCACATGGAGAAGAAGAGGGATTGCTAGTACAAGCCAGCAAGAGGTACAAGTGGAGACAACCACCAATTTACCTGAAACAGTTGAGAACGCTGCAGCTACACCAGAGCCAGTGATTGAAATAATCACTGCAGAGATAGAATCCATTGTACAAGAAGTTGCAGCAGAAGCGGTGCCTGTAATAGAAACAGAGCCACCGGCTTCACCACCATCACAGAGGTCACAAAGTCCCATTGATTTGGACTCGCCACCACGAGGCATTGCCACGGCATGTGATGAGCCTAGCTAGCTCACTGTTCAAAACCTGTCTTTTCTTAAGAGTATTTGAGTTTTTGAGTTTTTTAGAGAAATTTTAATAGACAGAAGAGAAGGGGCGCATCATATAAATGCTCATAGAATGAAAACTTGAGCTATTCTATTCAAACTGAAATTGCAGAAGGTATTTATTTGCATCAACAATGGATTTAAAACATAAAAACATACTCGAAAGCCTCCAGTTTTTTTAATTAAGAAATGAAGCCAGTTTGCCAGTCTATACATGAAAATTTGACAAGATTCAGAATAGGATGAAACAAGGTCTAAATCCAACTGTGAAACTGAAGCTATAGAAGAGGGAATACAAAGTGTTGAAGATGAGGAAGATAAACCCTTGAGAAGTTAGGCGCTTCTCCAAGGAAGAAACATGCCTTAGCTCAAATCCAACACCCCTCAAGCCAAAATAAATCAGAAAACCCTGCAGAAGGTACGCCCAAACAGCTTTGATGCCTGCTATGCTGAAGGAAGAACACCAACAATCAAACCCTCTGATTTCTGATGAAGACACTCCAAAAATCTGTTGAAACATTATAGAACTCTTGAAATGAAGCTCTCTAAAACAGCACCAATTCAGCTGATCTCTCACAGCCTCAAAAGTGCACTCACTGAAGAGATTTCGTTCTCCAATGATGGATTTGCAGCAACCTAATCACAGGAAGGAAGCAAGGTAGAAAACCCTTAAGGAAAAGTTGAAATGATCAAAAATAATATGAGTTTCTCATTGCCCAAGTCTCTTTTATAACCAAGGAGGTCAAAACCCAAAGAGGCCGTACATTTTAGGGTTTTGAATCATTTAAATTTATGGAATACAAACTAAAGTCACTTTCCATAGTTTCTCTTTGATTTTTGGCACCTCCTTTAGTGAATTAAAAGAAATACAATAAAATATTCACTCTAGACTTATTTAAGTGAAAATTAGAAATATTAAAGTCAATTTCTAATAAATCACTTAAGTAAGCCTATCTCCCTCCATACTTCACCGAATCCAGTGCTGTCAGAAGCAACTCAGACTCCAGTACTGCCAAGGAACGCAATGAGCCCATCCACGATCTCAGAAAATTAAATAGACCGAACTCTCCAGAAGGTACCACTGACCCTCTAACCAAACCAGTTAGCCCACAAGGGTCCAAGAAAAAGGCTAACACACTCAATCAGGTGACTGACTAGAGTGGGGACATCACAGTCCGCCCTCCCCGAATTCGCTTGTCCGCAAGCAAACTCAAAGCTGGATGCTGTAAAACACTGTCACCCTCCCAAGTCACATCCTCTGTTGGTAGATCCTTCCACTTCACCAAGTATTCCCTGATAACCCTTCTCCGAAGATGACACTCTCTAGAATCCATAATGGCCTTAGGAACCAATATCAACTTCCCCTCATCATCTAGGGGTGGTAAATCAATAGAAGGAATCACATGTGGTTCCAATGCCTTTTTGAGGCGTGAAACATGGAACACATTATGAACCTTGCTATCCATCAGAAGATCCAACTCATAAGCCACTTCACTGACCCATCTGACAACTCTGAATGGTCCATAGTATCGCGGCTTAAGTTTCTCTGCGCCCTTCTTACGAAGGGTGGACTGCCTATAAGGCTGGAGCATCAAATACACCAAATCATCGATCTCAAAAGATCGCTCCACTCGCCTCTGATCAACATATTGCTTTTGCTGATTCTAAGCTTTCTGTATATTCTCTCTGAGTGTCCTCATAATATCCTGGTTTTCCTACAATAAATCACTAGCACTAGGTACTCTACTGTCACTCAGTAGCAAATCTAGAAAGCTCGGAGCATCATAACCATATAATGCTCGGTAGGGCGTCATCTGAATGCTCATGTGATGAGTGGTATTGTAGCAATACTCACAAAGGTGTAACCATTTCACCCATGCCTTCTGCTGCCCTGAGCTATAATTCCGCAAGTATCCCTCCACCCATTTGTTGACTATCTCAGTCTGTCCATCTGTCTGGGGGTGGTAGCTAGTACTCGGAGTGAGTTCTGTTCCACATAGCTTGAATAACTCATGCCAGAAGTTACTCATAAACCTGCTATCCCTATCACTGACTATACTCCGAGGCAAACCATGCAATCTGAATACCTCACGAAAGAACAAATCCGCCACCTGAATAGCTATGTGCGTAGTAGTGATTGAGAAGAAATGAGCATACTTCGTCAATCGATCTACCACCACAAAAATGTTGTCTTTCCCTTGAGCTTTCGGCAAACCCGTAATGAAGTCCATAGACAAGCATTCCCACTTCCTCTCAGGGATAGGAAGCGGTTGGAGTAATCCTGCAGGGTATGTGTGTTCTTGCTTGTTCTGCTGACAAACAAGGCATTCCCTGACATACTGGAGAACAAAGGATTTGAGACCCTTCCAAGTGAATCTTTCCCGTACCTGCCTATAGGTCTTAAAGTACCCGGGATGTCCTGCCATGGGTGCATCATGAAATGATCTCAAAACATGGTTCCCCATCTCTGAATCTGGAACTAGAAATATCCTCCCTTTGTAAATGATAAGATCATCTACAAGAGAGTATCTAGCATCCTACACTGTTCCATCCACTATACTAGAAGCCCACGAGTTCTTAGCATACTCAGCTACAATCATATGTCTCCAGTCTTCTGAAATCTGTGTAAGGGAGCTCAAGTGAGGACGGCGAGATAATGCATCAGCAACTACATTCTGAGTACCCTTGACATAGGAGATGTCAAAATCATAAGACTGAAGTTTGCTGACCCATTTCTGCTGTCTTTCATTCAAATCCCGCTATCCAAGGAAATGTTTCAGACTATTATGATCGGTTTTAACACAGAATTTACTACCAATCAAGTATTGCCTAAATTTGGCCATGGCATGCATGATGGCCAACATCTCCTTATCATAGATGCTAAAGCTCCTCTCAGGACCTCTCAGCTTCCTGCTCTCGAAAGCTATGGGATGACGATCCTGCATAATGACTGCATCAATCCCTTCACCGCTGGCATCACAATGTAACTCAAAGGGTTTGGTGAAATCCAGCAAAGCCAACACTGGACATGAAGTCATGAGAAGTTTGAACTTCTCAAAGCACGCCTGTGCTAATGGTGTCCACACAAATGCACCCTTCTTAGTCAAATCAGTTAGTGGCGCAGCATGCCGGGAGAATCCACTAACAAATCGACGATAGAAGGCACATAACCCTACAAAACCCCTGAGCTGTGTCAATGTCTCAGGTGTAGGCCAATCAATAATAGCTCCAACTTTCTCTGGATCCATGCTAACTCCCTCACTACTGATAATGTGACCCAAATAAAGAAGCTCGGCCATGCCCAACGCACACTTGGACTCCTTGGCGTAACAGGACTCCCTGTCAAGTATGCACAAAACCTCATCTAGGTGAACCATGTGTTCTTCCCATGATCTACTGTAAACTAAGATGTCATCGAAGAATACCAACACATGTTTCCTTAGTTGAGGATGGAAAACCCTGTTCATAGTGGACTGAAATGTAGCTGGAGCATTGGTTAAACCAAAGGGCATAACCAAGAAATCAAAGTGTCCACAATGACATCTGAATGCGGTTTTCTCTATGTCCTCCTCTCAGACTCTGATCTAATGATAGCCTGTCCTCAAATCAATCTTTGAGAAGTAGCAAGCTCCATGAAGCTCATCTATCAACTCATCAATCCGCGGAATAGGATATCTGTTCTTTATAGTTCTCTTGTTCAGCACTCTATAATCAATACACATTCGGAGTGTACCATCCTTTTTCTTCACCAAGACAACTGATGAAGCAAAGGCTGACTTACTCGACCTAATGTGCCCCATAGCCAACAGTTCTTTGATGGTTTTCTCAATTTCATCTTTCAAGCGTTTGGGGTGCCGGTAAGGAGTGATCATTATAGGTTTTGTGCCCTCTTCCAACTCTATGATGTCCTCAATACCTCTATCAGGAGGTCTACCTGGTGGGATTGCACTGAAAACCTTTGTATGTTTGATTTTGAGTTTTTGTACATCAGGATGGTAAGAGGAAGCTTGCTGATCCAACTGTGAAGGCATTAACTTGCATTCAGCAACCCAATCTACCATGTCATGTCGAACCAAACGTTCCATTCTTTTGAGTGAGATTTCTTTCACATTGCTGTCCTTGATGGCTTTAAGAACATGGTTTGTGCCATCAACTTTGAATTTCATCTCCATGTCGATCAAATTGAGTGTGAACTCTCCTATAGCATGAAGCCACTTCATGCCGAGAACTATATCAGTTCCTCCCATGTTCACAACATAAAAATCTGCCTTAAACTCATAGTTATTGAGTTTCAAAGGCAAGTCTGAAATCATCCTCTCGCAATTGAGAGTATATCCATCAACAAACTTGACTCTAATGCCTTCAAACTGCTGAGTTTGAATTCCTCTCTTCTCCACTAAACGTGAGTCAATAAAATTGTGAGTTGCACCTGTATCTAAAAGGGATATGACTCTTTGACCAGCCAAGACCCCACGGAGTCTAAAGGATCCTTCTCTTTGCATGCTGGATAAATGAGCCTCCTTTAACTCAGTTTCTACTACAATTTCAGCCTCCATCTTCTGACTCTTCTCCATCTGTATCATAAATTGGAGCTTGCTGATTAGAAAAATCAGTCACTTTTTCTCCCTCATAAAACCACTCCACATTCCTGTTTTGCCCTTTAGGTTTGAGGGGGCAAGCATGAGTAAGGTCATAAGGGCCTTTGCAGTAAAAACAAAGTTTCTTTCTACGTAAATCATTCATTGTTTCCCGATCCAAAGGTGCTGTATATTTCTTTTTCTGATCAGCATTATCAGCTCTTTTCGAATCAGATTTATTTTCATTGTAAGAAGTAGAAGGTTTGGTGCCAAATTGCTTTCGAGAATTAGAGAGCTCCATGCTGCGAGCTTTCCTCATGGTTTCCTGTAATGTTGGTGGATCAAATGCTTTGATCCATCCCTTCATAGGCTTGAAAAGTCCCTCAATAAAGAGTATGATCAGCCTCCTCTCAGAAATGCCTATAACCATAACTGACAACTTCTGAAACTCTCCAATATATGACTCCAAACTACCTAGCTGTTTCAGCTGTGCTAGGTCTCTGAAAAATAGCTCGGGGTCACGTTTGTCAAACCTCTCTACCAGTCTATCTGTGAACTCCTGGTATGAAGTAATCTGATCATGGTGAAGAGTAGCCATGCCATGAATCCACCAATCATGAGCTATGCCATCAAGGTGTAATGCTGCAAATCTAATGGCATCCTCCTCGGGCATGGGACGTAGAGACAAGAATGTATCTAACTTGCTGACCCGAGCACGTGTTGTGACTCTACCACTGCCATCATAGTCACCAAGGTGAGTTTGTTGGTAGCTTGTCTAAGATCACTGTGCTGGTATCTAGGTCTTCTGTCATTCCTGTTTCTGTTATGATCACACCTCTGATTCATGAATCTGTCAAAGTTAAGGTGCTCCTTAACTCTTGGTGGTAATGTATCCCATTCATCATGCATAGCCAAGATGTTATCTGTAAAGCTAATCTCACCACCCTGTTCAACCTCTTCCTCACCCTCTGGATGATTTCTAGTGAAGGTAGGACATGTTGCCCTCTCAAAAGTGCGAGCTGGAACAATGGGTCTATGAGGTGCGCCATGGATACTGCCCTCATGATTATGCCCTGTATGCTGGCCTCTCTGAAATGTTAAGTTCTCTACATTTGTGCTAAGCTTTTCAAGGATGTCCGCCACCTTTTCTTGGCCTGCAACCATACCTCTTAGCACATTTTGAGCTTCTAAATCCTCATTGTTCCTGTGAGAACTTTCTCCTTCCCTGTTGGGCATATTGTCCAAGTCTATTTCCTCCTCCTGTTCTTCAAATGGAAATGTTGGAAAAGGATTATCATCACCTCTTTGATTTCTAGGGCCCCTGCGAGAATAGTACCTGTCATAACCCTCCCGGTGTGACTTCATAATTTTTTTTCTAACTCCACAAGCTGGCAGAATCAGAGCTCTGATACCACTGTGATGAGCCTAGCTAGCTCACTGTTCAAAACCTGTCTTTTCTTAAGAGTATTTGTGTTTTTGAGTTTTTTAGAGAAATTTTAATAGACAGAAGAGAAGGGGCGCATCATATAAATGCTCATAGAATGAAAACTTGAGCTATTCTATTCAAACTGAAATTGCAGAAGGTATTTATTTGCATCAACAATGGATTTAAAACATACAAACATACCCGAAAGCCTCCAGTTTTTTTAATTAAGAAATGAAGCCAGTTTGCCAGTCTATACATGAAAATCTACAAGATTCAGAATCGGATGAAACAAGGTCTGAATCCAACTATGAAACTGAAGCTATAGAAGAGGGAATACAAAGTGCTGAAGATGAGGAAGATAAACCCTTGAGAAGTTAGGCGCTTCTCCAAGGAAGAAACACACCTTAGCTCAAATCCAACACCCCTCAAGCCAAAATAAATCAGAAAACCTTGCAGAAGGTACGCCCAAACAGCTTTGATGCCTGCTATGCTGAAGGAAGAACACCAACAATCAAACCCTCTGATTTCTGATGAAGAACACTCCAAAAATCTGCTGAAACATTATAGAACTCCTGAAATGAAGCTCTCTAAAATAGCACCAATTCAGTTGATCTCTCACAGCCTCAAAAGTGCACTCACTGAAGAGATTTCGTTCTCCAATGGTGGATTTGCAGCAACCTGATCACAGGAAGGAAGCAAGGTAGAAAACCCTTAAGGCAAAGTTGAAATGATCAAAAATAATATGAGTTTCTCATTGCCCAAGTCTCTTTTATAACCAAGGAGGTCAAAACCCAAAGAGGTCGTACATTTTAGGGTTTTGAATCATTTAAATTTATGGAATACAAACTAAAGTCACTTTCCATAGTTTCTCTTTGATTTTTGGCGCCTCCTTTAGTGGATTAAAAGAAATACAATAAAATATTCACTTTAGACTTATTTAAGTGAAAATTAGAAATATTAAAGTCAATTTCTAATAAATCACTTAAGTAAGCCTATCTCCCTCCATACTTCACCGAATCCAGTGCCGTCAGAAGCAACTCAAACTCCAGTACTGCCAAGGCACGCAATGAGCCCATCCACGATCTCAAAAAATCAAATAGACCGAACTCTCCAGAAGGTATCACTGACCCTCTAACCAAACTAGTTAGCCCACAAGGGTCCAAGAAAAAGGCTAACACACTCAATCAGGTGACTGACTAGAATGGGGACATCACACGGCACAGTCTCAATCTTCCAGCATTCAGGGGGCCTATGTTCCTCCTACCAGCGATGCTAGCCGAGATTCTATCTAGCTGAAAAGCTCGCTTGGGAGGAAAAGGGAGAGACCTTCTTATCAACTTGACTTCTCTGGATTCCACCATGTCCCACAAGACATGCCGGAAAAGAAGTTGAAGAAGCAGACACATGTAGAAAGGAATGCAGAGAACAAGGTTGTCATAGAGACTACTGCCCCACCTGAAGATAAAGACATACATAATGTGAGGGTTGAGGATTTCACGCTTTCAAAGGTGAACCTTGGAAAGACCACTCGACAGGCGGACGCAGACCTTCTTGGAATCGCCTCAGCAAGCATCAAAGAAAGGATGACAAAGGATGGACAAGACAAAGCAGCCTTGAAGGCTGAAATCCGTCAGCTAAAATTGTACATTTCTAGTTTGATACATGACACTCCCAACTCCTCGGCCTTGCCCCAAGGACTATTGGATCTCCCAACTAAAAGAAACCATCATTAGTTGATTACATACGGCAAACACTTGAGACGTCAAGTGGATGATTTTGTCGTCAAAGGACAGTGTGTGTTAGTAGAAGCATATCAGCTGAGAGACAGCACACATGGACTTCAATTAGAAATCCAACAGTCAGACTTGAAAGCAGCTCAAGAGAGGCTGAGAGAGGAGGTGACAGTTGCTGATTTGCGACAAGCATATGAAGTAGTTACAACCACAGACAACAAACACCATCTCTTTGAGTGTAAAGAACAGGTGGCATACAAGGTGAGAGCCTACAATGCCAATTTAGTGGAGCTGATTGACTATAGACGCTTTGTCGCCAATATTATCAACTTCGCAAGAACATTGGTAATATCCTTCCCAGAGTTAGAATATCAGCGAGAAGGAGGAGAATATGTTGAGCTTGAAATGGTACAGACACGGTTCCAAGATGTAATCCGATCTTCATTCCTTGAAGATCCCAATGGTTGCAAGTTAGCCAAAATTGCAGCCATATCTATCCAGTTAGATGAAGCAGCTGCCCAATGCATAAACTATCAATAGCAACTTACGACGGGTGAAGAAATGCTTAGACGCCACATAGTCACCTTGAAAAGCATTAATTGCCCGGGGGCCAAAGAGGTCAATGACTGGATAGAGACTTTGTTGACCAGTGGTGAAGAGGTGTAAAGCACCAAGGAAGGACAACCTACCCTCCAAATAGCATTAAATATGACTGAAGTCAACTTGATGCCCCTTTCCCAGTTGACTCCAGATCTCCACAGATCATGCATGTCAGATCCCACTGATCTAGGATGTCTAATTGACTCCCACAATTTGTGGATCTCAGATCTCCTTTAAAGGTGGATATCTATTTTAGAGACATATTTGTAATTTAAGTTCACTTTTAGTTAGGTGTCAGTCAACTAAGGTAGACTTCCAGTTTGACTTTTCTTTAGTTTCAGTTAACTGTTTGCTCACCTAGTTTTAGACATAGAAATAAATCTTGCTGATTGGCAAGAACTATTTGTTAACTCAAGGAGATTTTAAAGTTGCCTACTCTTTTGAGTTTCTATAAATAAGAGCCTTAGGTTCTTTATTTGTTTTTAACCTTTATTTGCTAAGCAAAATTGCTGCGCCATTCTTGCCAAGCTTAGCTTGTTTATATCTGTTCACACTTGGATGAGAGTTCATTGGTTGATCGCAATTGTGCATGATTTCGTGCCTTTTCTATCCCGACCTTTGTAATTCTTTGGAGAAAGCTTGAAGAAATAAATCAGATGGTGCATGCTTGCTTGATCTAAATACTTGAGTCTATTCATAGTCTTGTTTGCAAATAGTGTATTG
>CM021101.1:867498822-867548128 GCA_007115665.2 Sequoiadendron giganteum
ATTAAAAGAAATACAATAAAATATTCACTCTAGACTTATTTAAGTGAAAATTAGAAATATTAAAGTCAATTTCTAATAAATCACTTAAGTAAGCCTATCTCCCTCCATACTTCACCGAATCCAGTGCTGTCAGAAGCAACTCAGACTCCAGTACTGCCAAGGAACGCAATGAGCCCATCCACGATCTCAGAAAATTAAATAGACCGAACTCTCCAGAAGGTACCACTGACCCTCTAACCAAACCAGTTAGCCCACAAGGGTCCAAGAAAAAGGCTAACACACTCAATCAGGTGACTGACTAGAGTGGGGACATCACAGTCCGCCCTCCCCGAATTCGCTTGTCCGCAAGCAAACTCAAAGCTGGATGCTGTAAAACACTGTCACCCTCCCAAGTCACATCCTCTGTTGGTAGATCCTTCCACTTCACCAAGTATTCCCTGATAACCCTTCTCCGAAGATGACACTCTCTAGAATCCATAATGGCCTTAGGAACCAATATCAACTTCCCCTCATCATCTAGGGGTGGTAAATCAATAGAAGGAATCACATGTGGTTCCAATGCCTTTTTGAGGCGTGAAACATGGAACACATTATGAACCTTGCTATCCATCAGAAGATCCAACTCATAAGCCACTTCACTGACCCATCTGACAACTCTGAATGGTCCATAGTATCGCGGCTTAAGTTTCTCTGCGCCCTTCTTACGAAGGGTGGACTGCCTATAAGGCTGGAGCATCAAATACACCAAATCATCGATCTCAAAAGATCGCTCCACTCGCCTCTGATCAACATATTGCTTTTGCTGATTCTAAGCTTTCTGTATATTCTCTCTGAGTGTCCTCATAATATCCTGGTTTTCCTACAATAAATCACTAGCACTAGGTACTCTACTGTCACTCAGTAGCAAATCTAGAAAGCTCGGAGCATCATAACCATATAATGCTCGGTAGGGCGTCATCTGAATGCTCATGTGATGAGTGGTATTGTAGCAATACTCACAAAGGTGTAACCATTTCACCCATGCCTTCTGCTGCCCTGAGCTATAATTCCGCAAGTATCCCTCCACCCATTTGTTGACTATCTCAGTCTGTCCATCTGTCTGGGGGTGGTAGCTAGTACTCGGAGTGAGTTCTGTTCCACATAGCTTGAATAACTCATGCCAGAAGTTACTCATAAACCTGCTATCCCTATCACTGACTATACTCCGAGGCAAACCATGCAATCTGAATACCTCACGAAAGAACAAATCCGCCACCTGAATAGCTATGTGCGTAGTAGTGATTGAGAAGAAATGAGCATACTTCGTCAATCGATCTACCACCACAAAAATGTTGTCTTTCCCTTGAGCTTTCGGCAAACCCGTAATGAAGTCCATAGACAAGCATTCCCACTTCCTCTCAGGGATAGGAAGCGGTTGGAGTAATCCTGCAGGGTATGTGTGTTCTTGCTTGTTCTGCTGACAAACAAGGCATTCCCTGACATACTGGAGAACAAAGGATTTGAGACCCTTCCAAGTGAATCTTTCCCGTACCTGCCTATAGGTCTTAAAGTACCCGGGATGTCCTGCCATGGGTGCATCATGAAATGATCTCAAAACATGGTTCCCCATCTCTGAATCTGGAACTAGAAATATCCTCCCTTTGTAAATGATAAGATCATCTACAAGAGAGTATCTAGCATCCTACACTGTTCCATCCACTATACTAGAAGCCCACGAGTTCTTAGCATACTCAGCTACAATCATATGTCTCCAGTCTTCTGAAATCTGTGTAAGGGAGCTCAAGTGAGGACGGCGAGATAATGCATCAGCAACTACATTCTGAGTACCCTTGACATAGGAGATGTCAAAATCATAAGACTGAAGTTTGCTGACCCATTTCTGCTGTCTTTCATTCAAATCCCGCTATCCAAGGAAATGTTTCAGACTATTATGATCGGTTTTAACACAGAATTTACTACCAATCAAGTATTGCCTAAATTTGGCCATGGCATGCATGATGGCCAACATCTCCTTATCATAGATGCTAAAGCTCCTCTCAGGACCTCTCAGCTTCCTGCTCTCGAAAGCTATGGGATGACGATCCTGCATAATGACTGCATCAATCCCTTCACCGCTGGCATCACAATGTAACTCAAAGGGTTTGGTGAAATCCAGCAAAGCCAACACTGGACATGAAGTCATGAGAAGTTTGAACTTCTCAAAGCACGCCTGTGCTAATGGTGTCCACACAAATGCACCCTTCTTAGTCAAATCAGTTAGTGGCGCAGCATGCCGGGAGAATCCACTAACAAATCGACGATAGAAGGCACATAACCCTACAAAACCCCTGAGCTGTGTCAATGTCTCAGGTGTAGGCCAATCAATAATAGCTCCAACTTTCTCTGGATCCATGCTAACTCCCTCACTACTGATAATGTGACCCAAATAAAGAAGCTCGGCCATGCCCAACGCACACTTGGACTCCTTGGCGTAACAGGACTCCCTGTCAAGTATGCACAAAACCTCATCTAGGTGAACCATGTGTTCTTCCCATGATCTACTGTAAACTAAGATGTCATCGAAGAATACCAACACATGTTTCCTTAGTTGAGGATGGAAAACCCTGTTCATAGTGGACTGAAATGTAGCTGGAGCATTGGTTAAACCAAAGGGCATAACCAAGAAATCAAAGTGTCCACAATGACATCTGAATGCGGTTTTCTCTATGTCCTCCTCTCAGACTCTGATCTAATGATAGCCTGTCCTCAAATCAATCTTTGAGAAGTAGCAAGCTCCATGAAGCTCATCTATCAACTCATCAATCCGCGGAATAGGATATCTGTTCTTTATAGTTCTCTTGTTCAGCACTCTATAATCAATACACATTCGGAGTGTACCATCCTTTTTCTTCACCAAGACAACTGATGAAGCAAAGGCTGACTTACTCGACCTAATGTGCCCCATAGCCAACAGTTCTTTGATGGTTTTCTCAATTTCATCTTTCAAGCGTTTGGGGTGCCGGTAAGGAGTGATCATTATAGGTTTTGTGCCCTCTTCCAACTCTATGATGTCCTCAATACCTCTATCAGGAGGTCTACCTGGTGGGATTGCACTGAAAACCTTTGTATGTTTGATTTTGAGTTTTTGTACATCAGGATGGTAAGAGGAAGCTTGCTGATCCAACTGTGAAGGCATTAACTTGCATTCAGCAACCCAATCTACCATGTCATGTCGAACCAAACGTTCCATTCTTTTGAGTGAGATTTCTTTCACATTGCTGTCCTTGATGGCTTTAAGAACATGGTTTGTGCCATCAACTTTGAATTTCATCTCCATGTCGATCAAATTGAGTGTGAACTCTCCTATAGCATGAAGCCACTTCATGCCGAGAACTATATCAGTTCCTCCCATGTTCACAACATAAAAATCTGCCTTAAACTCATAGTTATTGAGTTTCAAAGGCAAGTCTGAAATCATCCTCTCGCAATTGAGAGTATATCCATCAACAAACTTGACTCTAATGCCTTCAAACTGCTGAGTTTGAATTCCTCTCTTCTCCACTAAACGTGAGTCAATAAAATTGTGAGTTGCACCTGTATCTAAAAGGGATATGACTCTTTGACCAGCCAAGACCCCACGGAGTCTAAAGGATCCTTCTCTTTGCATGCTGGATAAATGAGCCTCCTTTAACTCAGTTTCTACTACAATTTCAGCCTCCATCTTCTGACTCTTCTCCATCTGTATCATAAATTGGAGCTTGCTGATTAGAAAAATCAGTCACTTTTTCTCCCTCATAAAACCACTCCACATTCCTGTTTTGCCCTTTAGGTTTGAGGGGGCAAGCATGAGTAAGGTCATAAGGGCCTTTGCAGTAAAAACAAAGTTTCTTTCTACGTAAATCATTCATTGTTTCCCGATCCAAAGGTGCTGTATATTTCTTTTTCTGATCAGCATTATCAGCTCTTTTCGAATCAGATTTATTTTCATTGTAAGAAGTAGAAGGTTTGGTGCCAAATTGCTTTCGAGAATTAGAGAGCTCCATGCTGCGAGCTTTCCTCATGGTTTCCTGTAATGTTGGTGGATCAAATGCTTTGATCCATCCCTTCATAGGCTTGAAAAGTCCCTCAATAAAGAGTATGATCAGCCTCCTCTCAGAAATGCCTATAACCATAACTGACAACTTCTGAAACTCTCCAATATATGACTCCAAACTACCTAGCTGTTTCAGCTGTGCTAGGTCTCTGAAAAATAGCTCGGGGTCACGTTTGTCAAACCTCTCTACCAGTCTATCTGTGAACTCCTGGTATGAAGTAATCTGATCATGGTGAAGAGTAGCCATGCCATGAATCCACCAATCATGAGCTATGCCATCAAGGTGTAATGCTGCAAATCTAATGGCATCCTCCTCGGGCATGGGACGTAGAGACAAGAATGTATCTAACTTGCTGACCCGAGCACGTGTTGTGACTCTACCACTGCCATCATAGTCACCAAGGTGAGTTTGTTGGTAGCTTGTCTAAGATCACTGTGCTGGTATCTAGGTCTTCTGTCATTCCTGTTTCTGTTATGATCACACCTCTGATTCATGAATCTGTCAAAGTTAAGGTGCTCCTTAACTCTTGGTGGTAATGTATCCCATTCATCATGCATAGCCAAGATGTTATCTGTAAAGCTAATCTCACCACCCTGTTCAACCTCTTCCTCACCCTCTGGATGATTTCTAGTGAAGGTAGGACATGTTGCCCTCTCAAAAGTGCGAGCTGGAACAATGGGTCTATGAGGTGCGCCATGGATACTGCCCTCATGATTATGCCCTGTATGCTGGCCTCTCTGAAATGTTAAGTTCTCTACATTTGTGCTAAGCTTTTCAAGGATGTCCGCCACCTTTTCTTGGCCTGCAACCATACCTCTTAGCACATTTTGAGCTTCTAAATCCTCATTGTTCCTGTGAGAACTTTCTCCTTCCCTGTTGGGCATATTGTCCAAGTCTATTTCCTCCTCCTGTTCTTCAAATGGAAATGTTGGAAAAGGATTATCATCACCTCTTTGATTTCTAGGGCCCCTGCGAGAATAGTACCTGTCATAACCCTCCCGGTGTGACTTCATAATTTTTTTTCTAACTCCACAAGCTGGCAGAATCAGAGCTCTGATACCACTGTGATGAGCCTAGCTAGCTCACTGTTCAAAACCTGTCTTTTCTTAAGAGTATTTGTGTTTTTGAGTTTTTTAGAGAAATTTTAATAGACAGAAGAGAAGGGGCGCATCATATAAATGCTCATAGAATGAAAACTTGAGCTATTCTATTCAAACTGAAATTGCAGAAGGTATTTATTTGCATCAACAATGGATTTAAAACATACAAACATACCCGAAAGCCTCCAGTTTTTTTAATTAAGAAATGAAGCCAGTTTGCCAGTCTATACATGAAAATCTACAAGATTCAGAATCGGATGAAACAAGGTCTGAATCCAACTATGAAACTGAAGCTATAGAAGAGGGAATACAAAGTGCTGAAGATGAGGAAGATAAACCCTTGAGAAGTTAGGCGCTTCTCCAAGGAAGAAACACACCTTAGCTCAAATCCAACACCCCTCAAGCCAAAATAAATCAGAAAACCTTGCAGAAGGTACGCCCAAACAGCTTTGATGCCTGCTATGCTGAAGGAAGAACACCAACAATCAAACCCTCTGATTTCTGATGAAGAACACTCCAAAAATCTGCTGAAACATTATAGAACTCCTGAAATGAAGCTCTCTAAAATAGCACCAATTCAGTTGATCTCTCACAGCCTCAAAAGTGCACTCACTGAAGAGATTTCGTTCTCCAATGGTGGATTTGCAGCAACCTGATCACAGGAAGGAAGCAAGGTAGAAAACCCTTAAGGCAAAGTTGAAATGATCAAAAATAATATGAGTTTCTCATTGCCCAAGTCTCTTTTATAACCAAGGAGGTCAAAACCCAAAGAGGTCGTACATTTTAGGGTTTTGAATCATTTAAATTTATGGAATACAAACTAAAGTCACTTTCCATAGTTTCTCTTTGATTTTTGGCGCCTCCTTTAGTGGATTAAAAGAAATACAATAAAATATTCACTTTAGACTTATTTAAGTGAAAATTAGAAATATTAAAGTCAATTTCTAATAAATCACTTAAGTAAGCCTATCTCCCTCCATACTTCACCGAATCCAGTGCCGTCAGAAGCAACTCAAACTCCAGTACTGCCAAGGCACGCAATGAGCCCATCCACGATCTCAAAAAATCAAATAGACCGAACTCTCCAGAAGGTATCACTGACCCTCTAACCAAACTAGTTAGCCCACAAGGGTCCAAGAAAAAGGCTAACACACTCAATCAGGTGACTGACTAGAATGGGGACATCACACGGCACAGTCTCAATCTTCCAGCATTCAGGGGGCCTATGTTCCTCCTACCAGCGATGCTAGCCGAGATTCTATCTAGCTGAAAAGCTCGCTTGGGAGGAAAAGGGAGAGACCTTCTTATCAACTTGACTTCTCTGGATTCCACCATGTCCCACAAGACATGCCGGAAAAGAAGTTGAAGAAGCAGACACATGTAGAAAGGAATGCAGAGAACAAGGTTGTCATAGAGACTACTGCCCCACCTGAAGATAAAGACATACATAATGTGAGGGTTGAGGATTTCACGCTTTCAAAGGTGAACCTTGGAAAGACCACTCGACAGGCGGACGCAGACCTTCTTGGAATCGCCTCAGCAAGCATCAAAGAAAGGATGACAAAGGATGGACAAGACAAAGCAGCCTTGAAGGCTGAAATCCGTCAGCTAAAATTGTACATTTCTAGTTTGATACATGACACTCCCAACTCCTCGGCCTTGCCCCAAGGACTATTGGATCTCCCAACTAAAAGAAACCATCATTAGTTGATTACATACGGCAAACACTTGAGACGTCAAGTGGATGATTTTGTCGTCAAAGGACAGTGTGTGTTAGTAGAAGCATATCAGCTGAGAGACAGCACACATGGACTTCAATTAGAAATCCAACAGTCAGACTTGAAAGCAGCTCAAGAGAGGCTGAGAGAGGAGGTGACAGTTGCTGATTTGCGACAAGCATATGAAGTAGTTACAACCACAGACAACAAACACCATCTCTTTGAGTGTAAAGAACAGGTGGCATACAAGGTGAGAGCCTACAATGCCAATTTAGTGGAGCTGATTGACTATAGACGCTTTGTCGCCAATATTATCAACTTCGCAAGAACATTGGTAATATCCTTCCCAGAGTTAGAATATCAGCGAGAAGGAGGAGAATATGTTGAGCTTGAAATGGTACAGACACGGTTCCAAGATGTAATCCGATCTTCATTCCTTGAAGATCCCAATGGTTGCAAGTTAGCCAAAATTGCAGCCATATCTATCCAGTTAGATGAAGCAGCTGCCCAATGCATAAACTATCAATAGCAACTTACGACGGGTGAAGAAATGCTTAGACGCCACATAGTCACCTTGAAAAGCATTAATTGCCCGGGGGCCAAAGAGGTCAATGACTGGATAGAGACTTTGTTGACCAGTGGTGAAGAGGTGTAAAGCACCAAGGAAGGACAACCTACCCTCCAAATAGCATTAAATATGACTGAAGTCAACTTGATGCCCCTTTCCCAGTTGACTCCAGATCTCCACAGATCATGCATGTCAGATCCCACTGATCTAGGATGTCTAATTGACTCCCACAATTTGTGGATCTCAGATCTCCTTTAAAGGTGGATATCTATTTTAGAGACATATTTGTAATTTAAGTTCACTTTTAGTTAGGTGTCAGTCAACTAAGGTAGACTTCCAGTTTGACTTTTCTTTAGTTTCAGTTAACTGTTTGCTCACCTAGTTTTAGACATAGAAATAAATCTTGCTGATTGGCAAGAACTATTTGTTAACTCAAGGAGATTTTAAAGTTGCCTACTCTTTTGAGTTTCTATAAATAAGAGCCTTAGGTTCTTTATTTGTTTTTAACCTTTATTTGCTAAGCAAAATTGCTGCGCCATTCTTGCCAAGCTTAGCTTGTTTATATCTGTTCACACTTGGATGAGAGTTCATTGGTTGATCGCAATTGTGCATGATTTCGTGCCTTTTCTATCCCGACCTTTGTAATTCTTTGGAGAAAGCTTGAAGAAATAAATCAGATGGTGCATGCTTGCTTGATCTAAATACTTGAGTCTATTCATAGTCTTGTTTGCAAATAGTGTATTGTTTCAATCGCCCTGATAGGTGTCGTCAACTCCTTGGATATTTTGTTATCAATCATTATCGTATGATGCTGTTTAATGATTTGTCTTGCAGCCTAGACTTTGGACAGGTGTCATCACTTCCTCGGGAATCCTGCTAGATAGACCATCGTTCCTTGTTGTTTCCAAGCCTACACCTCGGACAGGGGTTACTCCTCCTTGGCAAGTCTCAGATCCAGTTTACCGTAAGAGAGTGTTTGCTTGTATCGAGCCCTATCTTGGTATATATCCGAAGGTTCAGAGCCTTGACCATATTCCATTGAGACGGAGGATTCAAGTGATCCAACCCATCCATTTCGCTACTACACCCTCATGCTCTGTTTATCTTGGGGAGGTAGGATAGTTTAGAAGTTTAGTTAGTCGTAGTTAAGATTTGCGGAAACCAGAGAAAAAGCTTAGCTACGGCGCATTGGTTTATGCACCCTTGTGTCCTGCCGCTGAGTAAAAAAGATAGGAATCTTAGTACACCCCTTTTTTACATTAGAAAATCAGCAAAGAGAGATCTTCCTCTGTATAATCCGAAGAGCATGTACTAACACACTTGCAATAGCTGTCCGTTTCCAATAAGCACTCCAGAGGTGCTAAATTGAAACGCCAACACACACGATGTTGTTCGGACAACTTTTTCTGGAACTGCTAAAAATAGCCTTGCCGGGGGGTAATTTTTACGAAATATTCTGAGACATGGGTATTGTTGAGAATAATTCTCTCAACAAACCTAGATCGTCAGAAATTCGGAAAAATGAGTTTTGCTATGACATGCAAGAGCCCTTCGGTGGCAAAGGTAGCGAGGTACCAGAAAGAGGGGCGCCTTTTTCACCTTTAGGCTATGTTTTGCCTTGGTAGACAAAACGTGCACCTTCCAGACTTGGCCAAATTTTGGCCTTTTCCATTTTGAGAATCTCCTTCGTTGAACGACATCATTTTCATCCTTTTCCGTCATAGCTTCTTCGTTGAAGCTTTTGAGGTTTATTTTTCAGCACTTGGTATTGGCCAATCTGCCATTTATGGTTGCGGAGCTCCTAACTTTGTTCCTAAAAAAACAGAAATAGACCCACCAGAGTAAAACATGTCTTTTGATAATTCTGACTTGATCAGTGTGATCGTGAAGGCAATTAACCCTATCAGAATTATTTTCAATCATTTCCGGGAAGGTCCTATTTTTAAGGGTTTCCTTAAAAATAGGGGCGTAAAACCCTAATTTTCATTTTTTTCAAAATTTTAACCATAGGTTCCTGGACAGAAACCTACAAAGACTTCATATTTGTTTTGACCTAAAACATACTTTTGATGGCATTTTTTCATTGTTTAGCTCAATTTAAGTAGAATGCCAAAAATTTCATTTTGGGTATAACATAGGCTCCGTCTGGTGACCATGTCGGATACCTACAGCATAGGAGAACCGAGAATCTCAAGTTTCGTAGACTAGTACTTTATCAATTGGGCAACAAAGTCAGGACTCATTTCCTATTTCACATAAGAACTTGAAGTTCACCTTTATTATTGGGGGCTCACCTATTTATTCACCTAAAACAAGACTTCCTAAGAAATCACCTAAAACACAACAATACTTTACAGAATGGGGAAAAACATACAACGTAACAATAAAGCGAAAAAATTATTTACAATATACTCACCCCATCCCAGAAGGGATGAAATGTTTCAAGTACCGCCCGCTATAGGGCAGTGGAAAGAGCCTTCCGTCTGAATGTGAGAGAATGTAAGAATTCTCTCCTGCAACATCATGTATCAGGAACGGGCCCAACCAAAGGGAGTCGAATTTTCCGTGCATTCCTTTTGATTTGTGTTTCTTGTCCCACAGCAGGACTCTATCTCCAATCTCGAAGTCTCGTTGTCGAGCCTTCTTGTCGAAGATCTTCACTCTTTCTTGGTGCTGAGTGATTTTATCAACAACTTCCACCCTCTCCTCTCGCAATTGCGTCAGACACAGAATGCGCTTTTGGATTGGATCCTTGAACTCTTCATCTTCTATTGTAGATGCCAGCTGCAAAGCTGACAACTCTAAAGTGATGGGTAGCATTGCTTCAGTGTCGTATATGATAACAAAGGGGGAAGTGCCGATAGCTCTCTTGGGTCTGATCCTATCAGCCCAAAGAGCGTTGTATAACTTAATGTGCCAAGACCGTTGATTTGTTTCAACCATCTTGCACATGATTGTGACTATGTTCTTATTAGATGACTCGGCCTGTCCGTTGCCTTGTGGATAGTAATCTGAAGAATGGGACAGTGTGATGCCGTAGTCGAAACAGAATTCTACTAACTCCTCTGATGAGAAGCTTGTAGCATTTTCGGTCACGATCTTCCTTGGTACTCCGAAGCGTGTGATGATGTTTTCTTTGAGGAATGTGCACACAACTTCGGAAGTAGCATTCTTCGTAGGAACTGCTTCAACCCATTTGGTAAAGTAATCCGTTGCCGTAAGGACATAGACATGTCCCTTACTGGAATGTGGGTTTATTGGACCTACGAAGTCGATACCCCATTGTTGGAATGGAGCATCTATTATTACTGGCCTCAGTGGAATGGCCGGTAGCTTGAGTTTGCAAACAAAATGTTGGCACTGTTGACATTGTCACACCCATTCATATGCTTCACGGAATAGAGTTGGCCAGAAGAACTGTGCCCGCAGAATTTTGAATGCTGTGACCCTTGATGAAAAGTGGCCACCGCATGCTTCGTTGTGAAATGTTTCCAACAACCACCGTTGTTGGTCTCTACTGACGCAAAGAAGGAACGTTCCATCAAGTCCACGCTTGTATAGAACATTGCTTCGCAGCACATAGTTTTGTGCTTTCAACCTCAGGGTTCTTTTCTGCTGCTTGTCCAAGTGGTTTGGACATTCTCCATAGGTTGCGTAGTACCATAGTTCTGAGTACCACTCCGCAAAATCAACCAGTAAGATCATTGGAAGGTCTTTTTCAGTTTCTCTTCTAATTTCACCATCAGCTACCTGATGCTTTAGATCACCATCTTCTGCCATGAGTTGACATAGACCTCTCCCGCGGACGAGTTGGGTCGGCTTGATATCTAAGTCATATTCCTGGACCTTGGCAATCCAGTTGCCTCTTTTAGTCCCCATCTCCTGCTGAGTTAGGATACTTTTGATTGCAGGATCAGTGACATAGACTATTGTGCGAGCATTTAAGATGTAGAATCTAAAATTTTTCACAGCTCTCATGACAGCATAGGCGTTCTTTATAATCTGGGAGTAGCGGGATTCACTGTCTTTGAAACTACTGCTCATGAAAGCAATTGGCGATTCCGACTCCTCATTTAGCTTCTGGGTTAGTATGGAAGAGAGAGTGTACTCCGACGCGTAACAGTAAAGAATGAATTCCTTACTGAAATCATGTCGAACCAACACTGGTGCCTTATGGCTTGTTTAATCTTGACGAATGCCTCTTTTCCTTTGTCAGTCCATTTGAAGGTGGTCGTCTTCTTCATCATTGCTGATATATCCTTGGTCAGCTCTGAGAAGTCAAGTACAAATCTTCGTATGAAGTTTACCTTTCCAAAGAAAGAGTGCACCTGAGTAGTATTGGTTGGGAGAGATAGGTTTTTGATAGAATCCACTCGATCAGGATCGATCCGAGTTCCTTCTTTGGAGACGATATGGCCTAGTAGTTTGCCTTCCGTCACCGCAAAGATAGATTTCTTTGGATTCAAGGATATGTGGTGATACCTACATCTCTAGAACACTTTCACTAAGTGTTGAAAATGATCTTGCCGCTTTCGTGAGGAAGCAGTAAGGTCGTCAAGGTAGACGACTATCACTTTGTTCTTTAGATCTCCAAACGCCAAGTCCATGGCTCGCTGAAAGGTGGCACCGGCGTTGATGAGGACAAAGGGCATCCTCTCATAGGCGAACGTTCCCCACGGGGTGGTGAACGCTGTCTTGATTTGATCCTCCTTAGCCACCGCAATTTGATTGTACCCGAAAAAGCCATCAAGTAATGATAACATCTCCGATCCAGAAACCGTCTGCAAGGTATGCTCCATGATAGGTAAAGGATAATTATCCTTTAACGACGATTGGTTCGATTCCTGAAGTCGACACAAATCTGGATCTCTTCGTTCTTTTTGTGCACAGGAACAATATTGGACACCCAGGTAGAATGATGGATTGGAAATATGATCTTGGCGTCCACCATCTTCTGTACCTCCGCGTAGATTGTATCTTGAACACGCGGGTTGTAGTGCCTCTGCTTTTGCCTAAAAGGCTTGATATCTGACTTGAGTGGAATTGTATGAGACAATTCCTTTGGCGTGAAGACTTTTAGATCTTGATAAGTCCATGCAAAGACATCCTTGTACTGTCTGAATAAGGAGACAAAGTTGTTGCTTTCCTCCGCAGTGCAACCCTTCCCCAAGTTGACAAGCCGAGGCTTATCTTCCGTGCCAATGTTGATTTGACTATACTCAGCAGATGTTTTGCTAGCTAAATCTCTTTGATCTTGCACGCGTCTATCATGCTTGTCAAATATATCCTCCAAGGATACTAGGCCCTTGGGGATGTTGTTACCTCTTAACTGGATGATGCCGGATTCCGTTGCTTCGGAATCTTCTGCTATGGATTCTTTGTAATTGTCCCCCATGCAGAGGAACTCCTTGATGTCATCATCATCATCAAAGACCTGCCAATTTTCACAATTGTCGAGGACAAATGGCCTGTACACGAGCTCAATAACGAAGGCATTCTGACGGAAATCAGAATGAGGCATGAAGAGTGCAGCGGATACCGCAAGGGCATCTACTCTGCTATTTTTCTCATGCGGAATGTACTTGATGTTGAATGCTTCAAACCAATCAATAGCATTCCACACCCTTTGTCGGTAAGCCTGAAGGCGGCCTTTTCCAACTTGATAGCGATCTCTGACCTATTGTACAATCAACTCTATGTCGCCTTCAGCTTGAAGGTATTTTATACCCATATCCCTTGCATTCTTGAGGCCTAGTATAAGCACTTCGTATTCTGCAGTGTTGTTCGTGTTATCGAACTGCAAGCGATAAGCAAATGGATATAAAACTCTTTCAGGAGAGGTAATGACAACTCCCGCTCCTGAGCCTGCTGTTGAGCAACTTCCATCGAATTGCATTGTCCACATCTTTGATCTTTCATTTGATGTACTTGTGGCAAATGCAACCTTCTTTTCTTCTTCGGTCACTTCAGACAACATGGCGTATGTACCCGGACCCGTACTTTGATGTAGCACTTGTGCTTGGGGATCCGGAGATTTTACCATCGTAAATTTCGACTTAGCCTCTGGTTCCAACTTGAAACTACCTTTCTTTAGTGGAATGGTTGCATACGACCAATCCATTTGAATCTCGCCTCCGAGATCTTTGCAGAAGCTTCGGCTTAGTAACATCGCATAGCTGATTGGAATGTCAGCTATGAGGATGGTCATCATAATCTTCTTCTCTGGACAAGACGCTAGTCTTACTTGCGCATCTTTCAGTTGGCCGACTAACGGCACCGGTTTTGATTCAAGTGAATATCACTTGTCGTGAGTTTCGGTGCATGATAGTCCCAATGAGTTAATGATTTGCAAAGGCATGACATTGTCCGATGCTCCAGAGTCGATGATACAGTTGCTAAGCTTATATCCGCCCATATACAAAGATATGTAGAAGGGTTTTGGCTTTTTTTCCGTTGGTACGGAAGATGCTAGCAAAGTAGGCTGGATGACAGCCTAGTTTTGTACTACTTTGAGAATCCAATCCATTTGATCAGAATGATCCTGGAGATACTCCAGTTGTGAGATTTGTACCTTCATCTTCATCATAGACGTCACAATGTCAAAGTTCGTGGAAGACGGATCTTGAGCATTGGGTGTGACATTCTCCTATGCAGACTTGGGATTAGAAGTGGAAGATTCTTTTCTCTTTTCATTTGACTTTTGTCTGTCTTCTTCTTCTTTCTGTGCTTTGAAATGTTGAGCGTGAGTGAACACAGGCGTCGACATGTTCTCGTGGTTGACAGCAAGAGAATACTAATGGTAATCTTCTTCTTCTTGATTTTCGGGTTTGCTATGAAAGTATCCCGTTGCGGAGTCGCCATAGAAGTTGTCCATTTGTGGTGATACAACATTCGCATTTGAAGGTACTGAATTTGAGCTAGGTGCTCGATCTTCGGCATATCCCATGATCTGGTCTAGCCTTTGATTCTCAGGGCATGTGGATCCGGTATGTTCATCTGTATCATGGAAACAACAAAACTTATTAGATTTCTCGGCCTCTACTCGTCTTTGAGGAGGTCCTTGATTTCGAGGCTTGTATTTGTTGTTGTTGTTGAAAGGTTGGAAATTATTCCTCTTTGGTTGGTACGGCTGGTGAGGCTGGTACTGCTGCTGAGGTTGGTATTGCTGTTGAGGCTGGTACTGTGGTGGTGCGGGCAGTGCTTGCTACCCTTGATTGGGTGATTGCCTTTCCAAAATAATCACCTCATTTGCTACCTTCAGTAGCAATGGATCTGCTAATGCTTGGACCAACGGTCTAATAGCATCTCCCTTCATCTTTCCCATGGTCATCATGTGATCCTCGATCTCGATAAGTTTTTCTTGTGCAGTTTGTAAGTCTTCTTCGTGACTTCCTTTGATGAAAAAGGCTATCTCTGAGGGTAGGGCGTTGACGAAGCTGCTCATCATAATCTCGTCTGATGGGTTGAGTGTGTGAGAAAGACGTGTAGCTAGGCGATTAAACCTTGCTACAAACTCTCTCATTGGTTATGTAGGCTCCATCTTAGAGTGAGATAATCGGGCAAATAACTGGTGGCTATCTTCAACAGGTTTGAACCTCGCCAAGAATTTGTCGCTCATGTCCTCCCAGTTTCTGATTGCTCCTGCCGGTAAGTGGTGGAACCAATTGGAAGCATTTGCTTTGAGAGTTTCGAACAAGAGTCGAACGGCAATATCTTCACGTGGCACGGACAGAACGAAGAAAGCCGCTGTGAACGCTAATAGATGCTCGTCAGGGTGTTTAGCCCCGTCGCCGAAAAATCTTGGGAACTGCTTTTGCAATCCCTTTGGAAGGTCATGATTGCCTTGTAAGGCCAAGGGGCCAATGTTGTTACCCCATGGCAAAGGTGCTTAGCATCTCACGGGTCTTGCATTACAGCCATTGCCGAATAGGTTATGTCCGTTGTTGTAGTTGTCGTTACCGTTACCATTACCGTTGCCATTGCCATTGCCATCATTGTTATTGCGGCCATTGCCGTCATTGCCATTGTTACGGCCATTGTCGTTGTTGCCAATACCGTTGTTATGGGCATTGTCATTATAGAGTTGGTTGTCCGCCATTGCTTGAGCTGGAGGTTCTCGCTGGTTTTCTTCTAGAAAGTGTTTAGGAACATCTTCAAAGATTTGCTCAATATCGGATGCTTCTTCGATGTCTTCTTGAAAACGGGGATTATTTCGCCTCCGTACGTATGTTTACTCAATACGGGTACAATGACCTACAGAGTAAACGGAGATAGTATAATAACATTGACAGCATATAATAATGACATGGCAATCGCACAAAACATGATATACTTCTTTATTAAGTATTCGGCAATTACATCATAATGTCTCCAGACAGAACATAGCATAGCATAGCTGAACCATCCCCCTTCCCGACTACATGACTCAAGTACATATAGTACGTTGGTGGTGGTTAAGGTACCAACCGTCACATCCCTTCATTATAACTAATTACTTCATCAGGAACTGTTCCCGAGACAACTAACTACATGACACGTACATAAATACATGGATTATTAATATTAACTAATATCTTATTTACTTATGGCTCACAGCCGACCAACTACACTCTTGGCCGACTACCTCGACTCATGGCCGACTACATCATCCCCCCCACAAAGTAGTCATCTTCCAGGCGACTGAAAACCAAGAATGCCAACTTATCCTTCTTTGCCAACTGATTGTCACTCTTACCCAATACTCCCATCTCTCTTTGCCAATTTCTCCTTGAGAGCTGCAACTCTCATCTGCACGATAGACAATTGCTCCTGTACAATGATGGTTGGTGGCACTGCAATTTGCCAATAACAATAAATCTGATGGGGGTCTGCGGGCAACGCCCCCAACGGGGTCAAGGGGGAGCCCCTTGCGGGGGTCTGGGGGCAGCGCCCCTAGTGGGGTCGAGGGGCAGCGCCCCTCGCGGGCGTTTGGGAGCAGCGCCCCCAGCGGGGTCGAGGGGCACTCAAAACTCCATTCGGCGCCTCATTTTCATGAATTTTCAAGAGACACCAACCTCGTATTGACCTCCTCCAACTCACAGGTACAGAGTTCTCCTCCCTCATGCGCACGACCCTTCTCAACTGTACGAATTCCTTTTGATTCAGCAGTACGGTTCTTCCCACCACCTCTCGTACAGATTTCCTGTTTATGCATACGGATTTCCTATTTTGCCGTGCGGTTTTCTCTTTGCAACGTACGGATCCTTCCTGGTTTAGCCGTACGGCTAACTGTCTCCAACGCACGGGCTTCTGAGCTTGGCGTACGGACTCCTAGGTTTGGCGTACAAATTTTTGAGTCTGGTGTACGATGATCTCAATGTGGCGTACGGATTTCTGTCTTTTTCGTACGGATTTTCCTTCACTTTGGCGTATGAACCTTTGTTTGTAGCGTACAGATTTTCCTTCAGTTTGGCGTATGGACTTTTGTTTGTGGCGTGCCAGTGAATCGTGTACGGATTTCTTGGCCTAGAGTACGGATTTCTCTCCTCCCTAGCATACGGATTTGGCAAGTACCGTACCAACTCCATCTTCTCTTCATCATACGGACTTTTCCTTCTGGTGTACGGATTTCTGTCTTTGGCGTACGGATTTTGCAAGTATCGTACCGGCTCTGTCTTCTCTTCGTCGTACGGATTTCTCCTTCTGGTGTACGGATTTTGCCAGTGTTGTACCAGCTTTGTTTTCTCTCTGTCGTACGGGCTTCTCCCTTTAGCGTACGGACTTTTTCCTCTGGCGTACGGATTTTGCAAGTAACGTACCAATTTTGTCTTCTCCCTACCATACGGACTTCCCCATCTGGCGTACGGAATTCTTTTGGTGTACCAATCTCCTTTGTTGTACGGTTTCCTTCCTCCAATGTACGATCCCTTCTCTCTCAACCGTACGGCTAATTGCTCCCAGCGTACGGATTTTTGTATTGGCCGTGCAAACTCCTTGTGTATTGGACGTATGGACTCCTGGCGTACGGCTTCCTGTTTTTGGCGTACGGATTTCTCCTCACTGTGGCGTATGAACCTATGGCTCATGTTTGTCGTACGAGCTCCAAACGGACTTGTCTTCTCCTTCTGGCATACCAGTTCCTCCGTCTCTTTTCTTCTCTCTACATTTTTAACATTTTCTAATTCCTCTACGTTTGATTTTGATGTTCCTTCTTTGTACTCTCCATACTCAGCCAGAAGTGTCTGGCTGGACGTGCCTTGTTTCTCTTCTTCCTTGATTTCCCCGATCTGTAGCATGTTACACTCTCGGTGGAACACTTCATAGTCTTCCATCTGCCAATGAAATAAGCCATTCAGTGAGCTTGTCTCATCCTCCGAATAACTCTCAAGTTCCAGTACGCCCTCAGTGTTCGGTTCCATCGTCTTCCTTCCTTCGTCAACATCTGATTCCCCTTCGTCTGATTCTGATCCGGAGGAAGCCATTCTTCGCTCACAACCTGGTTCTTCAACTCGATGACATACTTCTGCCCGTTGTTCTCGATTGAGAGTGTGGTTCTCTTCCAATTATGATTTGCCTTGGTGGCTATCAGCCATCCTCTCCCAAGTAGTGCATCATATGCTTTCCTCTGTAATGGGATGACAACAAAATTTAGCAAAAACTGTTGTGTCCCGATCATCACCCTCTACGCCATCAGCGTCCCCAACGGCTTGATACCATGCTAATCGGCACCGACGAGTTGGAATGTCGGTGGCCAGAGTGTAGGCTTCCCCAGGCTCTTCCATGTGTCTTCGGGCAGTACGTTGACTCCTGATCCTCCGTCGACGATAGTATTTGTCAAGATATTCCCTCTGATCTCCATCTGCACAACCGCCGGCATCTTCCCGATGTTCGCCGTGAGTAGTATGGGATCAATTGTTTGTTCACTGTACGGTGGTGAATTTGGTACTAATTCTTGCCTTCGGTCCTGTTGTGACCTTTTCACACATCCCCCCATCCAAGATGGGGACCCTCTAATTTTTGCTCCATTCTGGTCTTTTGGCTTTGGTTCTCTCTGTCTCTGATTTTTGTCCTTCCGGAGATGTCTCGTCTTTTGACCTAGATTGAAATGATTGCCAAGTCTACGAAATTAGGGTTTCTATCATTTAGGCTTGTTTCAGGTCAAATTGAGTTCTCAAAGTAAAATCTAAGTGCAGCAATACAGTCAGGAGGCTCAAGGCAGGATCCCACCGAAATCTTACTGGAATCCGACAACTTACTATTTTTAGTAAGTACCTAATTTGAGGTCTTTTCCTCAAGATTTCGGGATTCTAGCTACCTCAACACATTCAGGCAGCTTTAGAGTGCCTACACATGAAATTTAAACGGATTCCGACAACTGGCTATTTTTAGCAGTTCAGCCTTCGTAGGCCATTTTCAGGATTTAAACGTACGATTCTCCAATGCATGACTGGAGAATGGATCTGGGTTTTTCAAGACCTTCGCAACGGTATAACATGCAAACCAAGACAAGGACTTTCAGAGTTCGGCCGTCAAAGGCTATTTTTAGGGTTTACATGCAGAGATTTTCAGTGCATGTCCGGATATTCCATATGGGTTTTGCGAGAGCTTCGCAGTGGTATAACATGCAAACGGAATGAGTCAGTTTTAAGAGACTTACTATTTTTAGCCAGTGCCGAAACGTTGACCAGTTTTCTGAGTTTTTCTGGGTTTTTTGAGATCCCACAAGCACTGTGACATGCAAACTCATCCGACATCAGACTAATCACTTTCCGGACACTTACTATAAATAGTAGCTTCAGCCCAGTGGTTACCCAGCACTTCAGTCCAGCAAGCAGAGTGACAAATAGTAGAAATCAAGGGGATCGGGAACAATCTGGAGCGCATGCAGGTCAGATTAGGGTTTCCCGGCTATGTCTAAAATAGATGGAACAAAATACAGAGATGTCAAAACGAAGCACGCCACTGAGACCAACATCCTTCAGGCTGCCTACTGGCAAAATTTGAGCTCGATCTGAATACTTACTATTTTTAGTAAGTCATCTCATGGCTATAAATAGCAGGTCTGTACCCAAGGCGGGTGTGAACAGGTCACTCACGGCATCAAGAACAAGTGGAACGAATTTTAGAGCAAACAGAGATGCAGAAATCGATCAATTTTAGGGTTTGCTAAAAATAGCAAATGGCTAAAAATAGTAGGTACTGTGCTAGATAAGATACGAGCAAGGTGGCAAAGTCAGTGGAGGCACAGCCACGCCGGCTCCCGCTCAGAACAGGGTGAAATGCAAAGGAAACCCTAATTTGCTAAACATAGAAAACCAGGGGATGGCTAGGGCATTGGAAACTTATAAGTGATAACTGGCATGGGGACACATCAAAAACGCCTAAAGCATGGGTAAAATTTGCTAAGTGAGAAAATTCCTCTCCACACCCTAAAATGCGCCTTCAAAGACAAAATGGAAGTAGCCTATGCCATTTGTGCCCTCAGTTTTCTTGAAGCATGGGTGAAATGCGCCCACATGGGGCCAGGGCATGGCAAAGTTCACTAAGGCATGGAAATTCCTTGAGGACCCCTCAAATGCGCCCAAGGATGGAAGCACACTAGGCTAAATGCACCCAGGGGAGGTGAAAAGTCACTAGGTAGTGGCGCTTTCCTTTGCCTAGGCAAAATGCGCTCAAGGATGGAAGCCCACCATGTGAAATGCACTCAAGGAAGGTGAAGAGTCACCATAGGCGTGGGGAATTCCTTCACTACCCTCATTTGTGCCCTCAAGTTCCTCTTCCCCATAGCATATGCGCCCAAGGTGGAAAGGTAGAAGGTAAAACGTTGAAGTGTTGAGGAAATGCGCTAGACTTGAGAAAATTCCTCTCCACACCCTCAAATGCGCCCAAAGTTGGAAGTTGCCTAGGTGAAATGCGCCCAAGGTTGGAAGTGTCATGTGTGGTATGCGCCCAAGGTGTTTTCCTCCTCCACATGCTAAATGCGCCTAAGGCAAAGGCAAGGTAAAAGGGGGACGTGATTGTCAAAATATTCTAAGTGTGTTAAGATCTTCCTCATTAGGTGAAACGCACCTAAGGTCAAAAAAATTTCCTCCTCACCATGTGAAATGCGCCCAAGGAGTTAGGACTTAAAGAAGAAAATTGCTAAGTGTATGAGCAAGGAAATCTAGGCGTGGAATTGCCTAAGAGATAAAATGGAAGCTCACATGTTGAAATGCGCCCTTCAAGGGTAAGGTGATAAAATTTGAATTTAAAATAATTTTCTAAGGCATTTTCAAAGGTAAGAAATACGCCTAGAAGGTGATGCTAAATTCTTCAAAGGGAAAATTCTTCAGAGGGAAAATCAAAGAAAAGTGCCAAGGCAGAGAAACTTGAGCTTGCAGGTGTGGAATACATCCGGAGCGAAGAGAAGTAAACCTTAGCCATTTTATTATTTTTAAATAATAAAAATTAAAAGTACCCCTTCATCTGGATACACATGAAAATGATGGATTTTGGAAAGATTTTTCTTCTGGGTATTGAACGTTTGCAATTCAGAGATGATTCAAACTTGCTCCGCACCTCGCTCATATCATTTTGATAGGAAATTTTGCTCGGCACCTATTTTGATAATTTTCCTAAGGTAAGTTCAAGAATTTCTCTAAGGCAAATAAGGGAAATATGACTTCACAAAGTGTTTTCACTGGAAGATTGAACTGAATGATTTTGCCAAGGCAAAGATGAGATTAAATGACTTAGCCAAATGAATTCGAAATTGCCCAACAGAGTGAGTGATTTAATATTTTAAAAGATCAAATGTGATGAGGCAGGCCTGTGCAGAGATGATGAAATTCATAACTCTAGAAACTTGAAATTTCGATGCTCGTTCAACCTGGAGGCATTCAGAAGAAGAATAATGGGGACTGGAGGCCATCACCCATCAGTGACTTCACACAATATGGTTAGGAGCGGATTATATGTAGCTGCCAGTTTTCCGCAAGCTATTCGATGTCCAGAACTCATCATGGAATGCGCCCACCACTACAACACATAGCAGAGAACAATCACTTCGCCAGATGGCAAGATATTGGCCAACCTGACACCTGAAGCAATTGGGGAAGCATTCGGAATTCCAGTTCATGAGAAGATGATCTATAAGACGAAAGAAAGGGCTGAAAGAATGTATTCATCCACAACAGACCGATGTGCTGATTTGATAAACACCAGGTGGATGATCAAGCCCAAGCCAACTCGTACAAAACTACCCAAACAAATAATCTCGAAGGACTTGAGATAGGAGTTTGGTGATCTGATTATGATGTTAAGCAGAATTGGAGGATGCCCCCAAGCATTCATCTTTGAACCTTGGATGTTCTACTATGTTAACTTGGTATTAGAGGGTAAAGATCACATGGATTGGGCACTGTTGATCAGTGACAACATTCATGAGCAGCTTCGTGGTGTGAGGAGAACAAAAACGTTCTACATGGGCTCTTATATTGTGTATATGCTGGCACGCATGACAAAGTATAGGGAGATCTCTTACAAGGAACCAATTGGGTGTGGTTCCATCTATTTAAAATACATGAGGCTTGTCCACAATTGCATTTGACAAGCACAACTAACTACAAAGGGGTCAATGACGCCTTCACTATGTATATTACGAGGACCTTGCAGCAAAGAACCCATCACAGAATATCTAGGGAAGCACAAGAGATGATTGAAAAATTGGGATGTTGGTTTATCCAATTTCCAAAGTTCACCTACATAAGGCTGCAGGGATTCTCTTCCTATCCTTATAGATTGCCCCGGTATCCCACCAACAGAATAGTGATGCTGGAAGTATCTAGGCAACTTATTGTCTACGATAAGATTCAGAAGAAGAAGAAGAAAGGCGGACTCGGATTCCCAATTGCCATGGGGAATTCAGATGAATCTGTCCATCGCTGCAAGCAGCTAGGGAGGCAGAAACTGAGCTCCAATTCTTCCACCTTTCTTACCACACTAGCAGGCACCATTACGATCCCCACAGGAACATTAGATGGATATTGTCAGAAGAGTTCAGGCACAAGGCACAAATCGAAGAATTTTGGGCTAGTGCAGTGGATGAGATTGAGATCAGGAAGAGAATGTTCTCTCGGATACCATTGGTAATGATCAGAGAGTGCGAGATTGTCCCAGTACCGGATCAGATTGAAGAGGACATAAATGTAGTATAGGCTAACTACGAGACAGTAAGAGATACGCCTCTACCACTCCCAGATTGGTCTGAGCTAGATATCAGCGACTTGGATACTCTTTGTATTCCAGTCTTAACATTTACACAGAGTTGGGTAGAGAGGCATGTCAGCCGACTTAAGGGACGATCAATTCCCCTTACATATAATTTGATGGGAGATCATAGATCGCCAACAGTTAGGCAGAGAAGGCAGGTGGATCATACTCCAGAGCCAAGAGGAAAGGAGCCAGTTCAGCCTGAGCCTTTGAGAGTTGAGGAATCCTCACATACACCATCTCGGGCAAACTCTCCAAATTTGCAGGAGGTATCATTGTTTGCTGATCAGAGGGAGAGGTTGCAGGATGAACAGGCAATGCAAGTGGCAAGTCAGCCACCCCGTAGAGAATTAGTGGGTCAGAGCATCAACATGCCCCGAGAAGATAATCAGCAAGAGACAGATGAGGGGACCGCCACAGATACTCAATTTCAACAGGAGATTGAGGCGGCCCTCGAGCATGATGCCATTTCAGATCAGAATGCCCAGAGCTCGGGAGACACTGAGCCTATTGATAATGATGAGCCTCGTCGGAATGATGGCAGGGGTGAAGTTCACAAGATGGAGGCCGAGGTTGAGCAGCCTTTTGTCATATCAAACATGTGGCAGGAGGTGCCAAAATGGCTAAGGGATAGGAGGAGGCGTGATCCTGCAAATGAGACTGATCCCGCAGTTGAGATGGAGGAGTTGTTACAGAGGATCAGCACAACTCCAACAAAGAAGAAGGCTAGGAAGTTCTCCAAAATATCCACAGATGAAGATGGATCTCAAACTTTACATGTGGCAGTGCCTCGAGTAGAGTGTGATCGAGATGAGGCCGTTCCCGAAAATTATGTTGTCACAACTATGGAACTTGGCCGCCCTATTGGAGCACAAGTAGTAGAGGAGTGCGATAATTCCTATCGAGCACTCAAGGATAGATTGCCCTATGTTGAGGGCAAATACAAGAAATTGAAGGTAGAGCACAAGACACTGATTGGCTACGTGCAGCACTTGTCCCATCCTTGTGGGCAAGTTTATCCGGCAATTCAGCTTCCAGCTGAATTTTCCAGGGAGTCAATCAGTGGGTTAGAGGATTTAAAGAGAATGGCACAACAGGTAGACAAGTGGGTTGCTGGCGTCCGTGTCGAAACAGGAAAGTTTATGGAGGACCTTGCACATGCCTATCGGCAAGCCTCCGATATTATGGCAAGGATGGATGCAGTTAACCATGCTTGGGGTGAGGCACGTATCTATCAGACGAGAGTTGTTCTCCGTTTAGGGGCTTTGATGAGCACACCTCTACAGGTTTTGGTTGAGGGAGGTGTAATTCAGCAGGGGGATAGATACGACTTCGCCGGATGGTACTCTTCAGTAGTCAAAGGCCGAGGATTCTACAATGCATCACAGACAGATTCTGTCAGGGTCAGAAAGGCCATGACGAACATCTTAGATGGAATTCTCAACACATTGGAGGCAATCTTTGTCAGGAGGTTGACTTCTGAAGAGGTAACTGCAGATGGATTGAAGAATAGATTAATGCCATTCTTTTCTGAGGTGAAGACCTTCACACAAGATGACTTCGAGAACACTTCTACGTTCTCCAGTATCATACAGAACACCCAGGACGCCCTTGTTGCCTAGAAGAAATCTTGTGCCCAGCATGGGCAAACAGTTACAGTTTTAGAATTTCAGTTGGATCACATTCCTCCCATTTCGGATCAGGAAGTTGAGCCAGTGTTATCTAGGTTCATCAGATTTGCAGCCAGCGAGAAGGAGAAAGGAAACGCCCTTCTAGACGATGACCTTCTGGAGGGAGACGACGTGCATTGATGGCGGATAGTGGTTCATTGATGAGAGGTGGAGGGCGCATTCATTGCCCCACTCCTCTCAGTAGAGGTTTTTAGGGCTAAAACCCTAATCAGGGCTTAGGTGGCTCAATATGTGCCTTCCATTGTATTTCGATCTAAGTCGTCCACTAGAGTGGGCTAGATATAAAAGGGGTATCCCCCCTCATTTGTAAATATAGTTAGAAGATATCAGAGTTAGACAATAATCAGAGATAGAGCTAGATAGAAGTTAAAGTAGAGCTAGGAGTTAGCTTAGTTTGGAAAGGAAAGAAAGACTTTCCCTTTCAAACTTTTTGCAAAAGATTGTTGTGTAAAACTCTCATAATATAAGGATTTCATTGATTGGTGACTTCAGTTTGCATTGTGGGCAGTTGACGAGATCTTTTCGTCTTTCCAATTCGAATAGAGTAGAGTAAAGTAGATTTTGTTTTCATGCAAGTAGTGTTAATTGTGGAATGTGACGTTGGTTTGAGCATATCTTCCTGTATCCATACCACTAGCGAGCTTGCTGACGGTAAGTCTACCCCTACGTGGTCGACTGGAATCTCAGCACCTAACTTCGGTTGTGATTTGTGTGCCCATTTGCTTCGTTGTGAAGGGGTGCGCATGTTGAATCTCAATTTGAACATCTTATCGATCCTTTGAAGATTGCACCAGCTTTGTCAGAGTTGTCCGAAGGGGAGACGAAACAAAGTTTGGTTTGAAGATTGTTAAAGCTAGTCCTTGCATTCCACCCTTAGAGATAAATCATAGAATTCCTATCCCTATCTCCTTTAAATTCAATATTTCCCGGTCCATCCAAACACCAGGGCATCATAGCCAAAACCTTTCATCTGCTTGAGTAAAGAAATTGAACAATTACATAAGTCCCCTTGGAATACCCAACAAATTCACATCAACCGACTGAGTCTATTCGCAATAAAAGGAACCTTGGAGTTGAACGCATGAACTTTCACGCAATCTTAGCATGCGGAATACTTTGATCAAGAGAGAATAGAGTGACCGTTGAACATTTTATTCTATGCTGGCGTTGTCATAAAACACACGTCAATAGGTCCTCCACTCCCGATTGCTTGACATTCCCAAGGACGTTTGTGATTGCTAGTCCCAACTGCGGCAACGTCTGGAGAAGGTCAGTTACTTTGATCGGTATGGTGGTCTGCAGTACTTGCCGTACGATGTTCATTTTCGCCTTCGACCGCCGAGACGTCTCTGGTTTCTCCAGAGATATTTTGTTCTCCTTCGCCATAGCCAGTTCCACTTTGGCTTTTGCTTCCTTCATCCTTTGTTTTTCCGTACGTGGATCTTGGTAGGTTGCCTTCTTTGCTTGCGCTCTGGTGATTGCCAGTACCTCTTGTTCTTCTACTTCCAGCTTATGGATACCCTTATGCTTGGGGCATTCACTATCTTCATGGTCGCCTGGTCCACACCACTTACACAATCTTCCTCTCGAACCTTAGCCGTTCTGGTAATCCTTGGCGAAGTGACCCCATTCATTGCACTTTCGGCATTGGATCAGGGGTCGCCCTTTACCGTCGTACTGTATTATGTTCCTCGGACTCCTGTTGCTCTGGTAACCTCCAGGGGATGCATTGCTATTGTACTGGGGCTTTGGTGGTGTGTTCGGCGGTGTCGACGGTTCTCCTTGAGCGAAGCATACTTGTGCACTTTTGACTTTTAAATTGTATGGGCATTCCTTGACGGAATGTCCCATCACTTGGCAAATATCGCAGAATAACTTCTTCGAACAGTTCGCCTTCGTGTGACCTTCCCCATTACAGTCTATACACCATAGTTCTCGTGCTTCCCTCGTAATCTCTTTGTCGACCTTCAATTCTTTCATCATTCGCATCATATCTTTCCTGAGTGCTTGTACGGTCCTGGATTCCTTGTCGCTATCGTCCGTCTTCTTTTTCCCTCGGGAGGATGTTTTGTTTTCGCTTTCTATATCCATCGCCCGATTGTATGCTTCAGCGTACGAGGACGGAGGCACGACTTTCATCTTCTTCCTCAGTGATGAAAGCAAGCCTTCAATGAACCATCGCTTCTTTATCCCATCGGTCGGTTGAACCTCCAATTTTCCCAACAAGTCTTTGAGTCGCCGATTGTATGTGCGCACATTCTCGTGTTTTCCCTGCTTCGTATTGTAGATTTCTGCTACAATCTCACTGTCATCCCTCAGGAGTTTGAATTTGTCCTGAAAGGCCTTCTTGAGTAATCTCCACGAAGCTTTATGTGTTTGGTCCAACTTTGAGTACCAGTTGATGGCACTATCTCTGAGTGTCGCCGGAAACACTTTCAGCCAATGATTTGGGTCATCTTTTCCACTCGCTACCCAGATTGTCTCACATGTTTTGCAATGTCGTACTGGATCTTTTGACCCATTCCCCGTAAACTTCGGCAACTTTTGTCGTTCTGGAGTCACCATCCTTCCCCGCTATCCTCTTTGTATATTGAACCCGACTGGACCGGTCTCCCCGTTACGTTCTGGTGCATCACTTGCACTCTCGGCCACGTACGCGTCACTTTCCCGTCCTCCGTCGCCGTCCTCTACACCTTGAGTTTCCTGGGTCCTGTTGTGACCTTTTTCACACATCACCCCATTCAAATGGGGACCCCCTAAAATTTTGACCCATTCTGGTCTTTTGGCTTTGTGTCTCTCTCTCTATCTCTGGTCTGTCCGTCCTTTCGGGGATGTCCCCATCGTTTGACCTAGATCGAAATATTGGTTAAGTCTGTGAAATCAGGGTTTTCTATCCTTCAGGCTTTTTAGGGTCAAACCAGGTTACCAAATTGGAATCTGAGCTTAGTACTGCAGTTACAAGGTGTCCAGCCAGGTCCCACTGAATTTTCATTGAATTCTGACAACTTACTATTTATAGTAAGTGCTCAATTGGGGACTATTTCAGCAGGGTTTTGGAATTCCGACTATTTCATCACGTTCAGGTAACTATCAATTGCTTGCACGTAAATTTTGGGCAGGATCAGACAACCTGCTATTTTTGGCAGTTCAAGCTTCAAGAGCCATTTTCAGGGTTTGCACATGCGATTTTTCAATGCATGTCCGGAGATTACTTCTGGGTTTCTCGAAACCTTCGCAACGATATAACATGCAAACCGAGACGATCACTTTCAGAGTTCAGCCTTCGGAGGCTATTTTTAGGGTTTGCATGCAGAGTTCTTTAACGCATGTCCGGAGATTCCTTCTGGGTTTTTCGAGAGCTCCGCAACAGTGTGACATGCAAGCAGAGAAGATCAAGTTTCGAGGACTTACTATTTTTAGCCAGTACCCGCTTGCAAACCAGTTTTCTAGGTTTTTCTGGGTTTCTTGAGATCCCACGAGCAATATGACATGCAAAATCATCTGGCAATGGATTGGTCACTTTTCAAGAAGTTTCTATAACTAGCAGTTTCACCCCAGCCACCCAACACTTCAGTTCAGCATACAAAGCGACATGCAGAAGAAACAAAGTCAAACAAAGACCGTTCGGGATACATGCAAGTCAAATTAGAGTTTCCACTTTTATAGGGGGTAAAATCCAGAAATTGTCAGAATGAAGTACCCCACCGATATCAGCATCATCCAAGCAACCTACTGGCAAAATTTGAGTGAAATCGGAGAACTTACTATTTTAGTAAGTCAGGGCACGGCTATAAATAGCAGGTCTGCACCCGAGGTAGGTATGAACAAAGCACTCAAGTTATCAGGATCAGGCATAGCAAGTTTTAGGTCAAACGGAGCTACTGAAGTCAGAAAGTGAAGAACTTACTATTAATAGCAGGTGGCTATAAATAGCAGGTCAGGGCAGAGGACTGGAAAAACAGGTTCACAAGGCAAAGAAGATCGTATGGTGAAATTTTCAAGCAAAACGGAGCTATGGAAGTTGAAAATCAAAGAACTTGCTAAAAATAGCACAACTTGCTAAAAATAGAATGAGAGGGCAAGGTAGGCAGAGGCATGAAAATTTTACTAAGCATGGCAAAGCAGAGGCTCATACCCTTGAAGGCACCCAGCTAAGAGGAGAAATTTTTCCAAGTCATGAAATGAAAGTGGAAGGGGCTATATGCGCCCAAGGTAAGTTGAGAGGCTTAAAAACGCCTAAGTCATAAAATAAAAGTGAGGCCTCTAATATGAACCCAAGGAGGAGGATGCCTAGCAAAATGCCTAAGTATGAAATGAGAGTAGCACATGTTATTTGCGCCCTCAAGTGAAAGCTCATCCTCTCATATGCGCCCTCACATGAAACCTCACTATGCTAAATGCGCCCACCTTGATGAGTCCCTCAAAACGCCTAAGGCATGGACAATAAAAGTTGAGGGTGCTAAGTGCGCCCAAGTTGAAGCAAAGATGTTGAAAATGCCTCAGGCATGAGATAGAAGTAGACCCCATCAAATGCGCCCTTGTGCTAGGAGTGGTTGGGCCAAAATATTTCTAAGGCATGAGAATGAAGCATGACAACTAAAATGCACCCTCAAGGCAAGCAAGAAGACTTTGAAAATTGTCTAAGTCACAAAATGAAAGTAGACGGTGTTAAATGGGCCCTCAAGAAGAAGAAAAGATGAAAATTTTCTAAGGCAAAAATGAAAGCAAGCTAACTAAATTCGCCCACCATGGAGAGGTTAATTAGAAAATTGCCTAAGGCATGAGATCAAAGTAGACCCCATCAGATGCGCCCAAGGTGAGTGGAAGGCCGAAAATATTCAAAGGAAAAAACAAAAGCCACCCAACTAAAATGCGCCCAAAGTTGCCAAGAAATGATGTGAAAATATTCTAAGTATGAAAATGAAAGTAGACATGCCTAAATGCGCCCACTTTAGAGAATGAAATCTCCAAAGGTGAAATGCGCCCATGAAATGAAAGGGGACATGGAAATTTGCGCCCTCAAGGTGAAACAAGATGACTTCAAATATTTTCTAAGGCAAGGAGATGAAAGCTGAAGGTATCAAATGCGCCCCAAGGCAATTGGAAGGCTGAAAATGCCTAAGGCACGAGAAATAAAAGCTCCCACATGTGAATGCGCCCAAGGTTGCTGGAGACTTAAAACTTCTAAGGCATGAAATGTGAGTAGCATATGCCATTTGCGCCCAAGGAGGATTGAAGACTTAGAAATTTCCTAAGGCACAAAACAAAAGTATCACCTCCAAAATGCGCCCATCTAGTGTTGAGGGATCTTCAAAATTCGCCTAAGTCAAGTGATAGTGAAGACATCAAAATGCGACCAAGCTGAAGTGGAGATGAAAAATATGCTAAGACATGGCGAAATGGAAGTGGGCTATGTCAAATGCGCCCAAGTTGAAGTGATGAGAGCCTTGAAAATTTCTAAGGCATGGAATTCTAAAATTGAATGAGAAAGAAATACGCCCTTGATAGGATTATGAAAAAATTTCGAAGGCATTTAAGTGAAGTGGACACAGTGATGAAATTTTATTTTCAAGGCGGAAGCAACTGATATATTTTTTTCATGGGTCAAATAAAAAATTAAATGAACCCGTTTAAAAGGCACCCATGGGTTGACAGAGTTAAAAAATTAATTTCCTAAGGGAAATTTTAATATTTTTAGAGGAAATTCGTTGCCTAGATTATTTTCCCAACGGAAATTAAATCTCACAGGATGAATTATTTTGAGCAGGCAAGTGATTTTAAATCGCCCGGAGTTGAATATTTTAAAGAGAGAAAATTTAAAATGTCTAAGGCAAATTTCATGAAATTGAAGATTTAAATGGCAGACATTTTGGCAGGTTGGAAATGAATTTACAACTCCCACGAATTTTTTCGAATTGAATTTAATTAAACACTGTGAGAATTTTAAAATGGAATTTTCAATCAAGTGAAGTGATTTTCTCAGGAGTTGTTTAAATCACCAAGAGTTAACTAGCTGACTAAAGGGAAAAATTTGAATTTTTGCAAGGAAAGAATCTTCATTAATGGCAACTACCATAATGATTGGCTGACGACTAGCCCACTACTGCGCCTGAATTAGAAGATTCTGAGTGAAGAGAGTGGTGAATTAATGAAGGTGCTAAAAATAACTCCAGCAATACTTAGCAGGATTCTTCACGAAGAGTTATTTAAACAACTTCATTTCTTTCATTTCTTCACACGTTTCGAAGAGCTTGGAATTGCTGAAGTGAAGAATTTTGTGAGAGGTTGAAGTCTTTTTGAGGTTGCTGAGATTGAGCTTGAGTTCTTATTCTCTAAGTACGAGTTGCTGGAGGAATTTTATTTCCAAATTGCTGAGAGTTTTCTTTCCGAAAAGCTGAAAGTGTGTTGCTGCAACTTTCGAAATTGTATGCTGGAGAGCTGAAACTTTATTTCCAAGTTGTCGAAGTTGCTGCAGATTTCCAGAGTTGCTGGAGATTTATTTTTCTCTGGAGATCTTTATTTTCAAGCTGCTGAAAGTCGAAGTGCTGAGGAAGTTGATTGCTGTTAGAGTTGAGAAGAAATTCTAAATTTCATATTGCAGCAATCTCTTTATTTCTTCTAAAATTGCCGAAGTCAACAAAGTATGGTCAAGAGAATTTGAATTATTTGTGCTGAGGAAATTGTTCACATTGCTGAAAGTTATTGGTTTGCTATGATTTTCTTCGCCAGTCGGAAGAGAAGTTGCTGAAAGCTTCTTTCTAAGCTCAGAGTTTTTATACAATTTGAGGTTTGGAGTTAGAAATTTATGCTGAGAGATTTAATTTTCAAAGCTAACTCCATATCCGCAGCCATCTTGGAAATTGTTTTATTTTATTAAAAATCTGCAATCTAACTTATTGTTATTCTATTTTATTTTGTAGATGGCCGGAGCAAAGGATGTTGCAGGAACAAGCAGAGCCGCAGGCAGAGCTACAAACACTGAAGCGGGCAAGGCTAGCTCATCCCGGCAAGCAATGATCAAAAGGCTCGCCAAGTCATTTCTTCCAAAGTCAGCAATTACTTCGCAGTTGGCGGAATTAAATGACACCACCCTCGGTTCATTTAATCTAAACGCGCTCAAGTCAAGGATGTACGGACTGGGAGGCCATCAACCGTCAGTCACTGAACATAACATCATGAAAAGCGGGATCTACGCAGCCGCCGGTTTTCCACCAGCAATTCAGTGCTCGGAGCTAATCATGGAGTGTGCAAATTACTACAAGCCGGAGCGTAGAACCATTGTCTCTCCGGATGGAAAATTGCTTGCCAACTTCACACCAGATGCTATCGGAGAGGCATTTGGGATTCCTACTTCCGAGAGAATGCTGCACAGATCAAAAGAGAGGGCAAATAAAATGTACTCCTCCTCGTTCGAAAGGGTTGCTGCAGCCATCAACAGAGTCTGGATGCAGAAGCCGAAGCCACCCCGCACTAAACTCCCGAACCAGATAATTGCCAAAGACGTGAAACAAGAGTACTACAACTTGATCATGATGCTTAGTCGAATAAATGGGAGTGCGCAGGTCTACTTCTTCGAGCCTTGGATGTTCTACTTCATCGAGATCATCTTGGAGGGAAAGGAGTGTGTTGACCGGGCGAGAATGATTAGTGACGACATAGATGAACAGTTCAGGAGCCTGAGGAGGACGAAAACCTTTTACATGAGCTCGTATGTGATATATATGCTGGCAAGAATGACCAAGTACCGAGGGATTACATACAAGGAGCCAATAGGCAGTGCACATGACCAGTTCAAGATCCACGAGGCATGCACGCAGTTACATTTGACCAACCCTGCCAGCAACAAGCGGGCTAATGATGCATTCAAAGTGCATATCACGAGGACCCTTCAACAGAGAACGCAGCAGAGAATATCAAAGGAGGCACAGGCATTGATAGAGGAATACGGATATTGGCTCATCCAATTTCCAAAATTGACTTACATTAGGCTGCAAAGGTTCACTTCGTATCCATACCGGCTACCGAGGTACCCCACCGATCACATTGTAATGCTGGAAGTATCTAGGCAGCTGATCACCTATGATAGGATTCAGAAAAAGAAGAAGAAGGGCGGACTTGACTTTCCTATTGCCATGGGAAATTCCATCGATGTGTGTCCCTCCTTGTAGGCAGCTCGAGAAGCAGAGGATGAGCTGCAGTTCTTTCATCTCTCGTATCACATGGGCAGGCAGGATTTCGATCCTTACAGAAACATCCGAATGATACAGAACGTTGAGTACCGGCACAAGGCCCACACTGAGGACTTTTGGGCAAATGCTGTCGATGAGGTTGAAATAAGGAAGAGGATGTTTACTAGGCTTCCCCTCAAGTTGATTAGGGAGTGTGAGCTCATCTCGGTTCCCGACCAGGTGGAGGAAGATGTCAACGTTATACAGCCTGATTATGAGTCAGTGAGAGATACCCCGGTCCTGCCACCTGATTGGTCCGAGCCCGAAATCATGGACTTGGACACGCTCTCTATACCGGTGATGACTTTCACTAGGGTGTGGGTCGATAGACACGTATGCAGACTCAAGAGCAGGTCAATGGCTCTTACTTATGACTTGATGGGTGATCGAAGGCCCCTAACAGTGAGAAGAGGAAAACAGATTGCCCAAGCTGCAGAGGCACGAGAGGAGACGCCGACCCAGCCGATACCGTTGAGGATGGAACAAGCATCACCTGCGCACTCACAAACTCAATCTTCGAGTTTGAGGGAGATCTCACTATTTGTCGATCAAAGGGCAAGGTTGAATGAGGAGCAAGAACTGGAGGAGGTTGACCAGCCCAACATCCAAGAATCAGATAGCATAAGTGTCAGTGCATCCAAGGGTGGCCAACAAGAAGAGGAAGAGGAAACAGTGGCCGACACCCGTTTCCAGCAAATGTTGGATATAGCGTTGGAGGAGGAAGGAAACGCAGAACAAGGGACCCAAGGGTCTGGAGATACTCAGCTCGTGGAGACGGATGAGCCCGAGCAGAACAGTGTAAGAAGGGAAGAAGTATATGAGGTGGAGGCAACGAAAGAGCAGCCCCTCGTCACCTACAACCCACAGCAAACAATGCCGGATTGGCTCACAAATAGAATGAGAAGAGAGCCTGAGGATGATACAGATCCAGCCATTGAGATGGAGGAATTCCTCAAAAGGATTAGTGTGCCTCCAGAAAAGAAGAGAGCAAGGAAATTCTCGAAGATTTCGACTGACGAGTCAGGCTCCCGCACACTCCAAGTTGCTGTCCCAAGGGAGGAGTATGATCGAGCCGAGGAGAGGCCCGAAAACTATGTGATCACCACCGTAGAGTTGGGTCGTCCTACGGGAGCCCAAATTGTCGAGGAGTTTGACAACTCCTATCAGGCGCTGAGACACCAGTTGCTCAGAACAGAAGGGAAGTATAAGAAGTTAAAGGAGCACAAAACCTTGATTGGATATGTGAAAAGTCTAGTGCGTCCAGGTGAACGGGCACACCCAGCAGTAGAACTCCCACCAGAGCTTCTGAGGGAGTCGGTTATTGGCTTAGAGGACCTAAAGAAGATGGAGATAGAGGCAGACAAATGGGTCAGCCATGTTCGGGCTGATACAGAGAAATTTATGGAGGACCTCGCCGATGCTTATCAACAGGCCTCGAATATTTTGGCGCGCATGGATATGGTAGATCAGGCCTGGGGCGATACCCGCATCTATCGGACAAAAACTGTTCTTCGTCTAGGGGCTTTGATGCATATACCTCTACAGACCTTGGTAGATGGAGGTGTAATTCAAGATGGTGACAGGTATGATTTCACCAGTTGGTACTCCTCGGTGGTCACAGGCCATGGGTTTCATGATGCGGCAAAGGCAGATTCGGCCAAAATCAGGAAGGCAATGGGCAACATCTCGGAGGGAGTCCTCAATACACTGGAGGCCATATTTGCTAGAAGGTTAGCTCCAGAGGAAATAACTGCTAATGGCTTGAAGGACAGGCTGGCTCCATTCTTCTCAGCTGCGAGGTCGCTTGTCCAGGATGACTTTGAGAATGTCTCCACTTTCTCTAGTATAATTTAGAATACCCAGGACGCCTTGGTGAAGTGGAGAAATTCTTACACTCGGCACGGGCAGACGATAGCAGTCTTGGAATTTCAGGTCAACCATATTCCAAAAATTTCGGTTCAGGAGGTTGAGGCAGTATTAGCCCGACTGATCGAGTTTGCAGTTCGAGAACAGGACAGTGGGAACGCGCTACTTGATGAGGATCTTCTGGAAGAAGATAGTGGGCATTAATTGCTCGTAGTGGGGAGTGGAGAATCTTTTGTGCATTTATTGCCCCACTCCCCTCAGTGGCGGTTTTTAGGGCAGAAACCCTAATTAGGGCATAGGTGGCTCGATCTGAGCCCTTCATTGTAATTGAATCTGTGTCGTCCATTGAAATGGGCTAGCTATAAAAGGGGCATCCCCCCTCATTTCTAATCTATTAGATATAGAATTAGAATCAGATTGAGAATTGAATCAGAGCTAGAGAGTAGAAGGCATTTAGTTAGAAGCTAACTTAGTTTGAAGAGGAAAGAAAAACTTTCCCTTGAAATTTTTTGTAAAAGGTTGTTGTAGAAGGCTCCCATTATACAAAGATTCTTCATTGATTGGTGATTTCATCTTCCATTGTGGGCAGTTAACAAGGCTTTTTCATCTTTCCAATTCTAGTAGATAGAGTAAAATAGACTTTCATTTCATGCAAGTAGTCGTTAGCTGTGGAGTGTGGTATTTAATTTGAGCAAATCTTCTTTCGTCCATACCACTAGCAGGCTTGCTGACAGTAAGCCCGCCTTGCGTGGTCAACTGGAGTAATAGTACTTAACTTCGATTGTGATTTGTGTGTCCACTTGCATTGTTGTGATGGGGTGCATATGTTGAATCATAATCTGAATATCTTAATCATCCTTTGAAGATTGCACCGACTTTGTGGAGGTTGTCCGAAGGGAGGCAAAGCAAAGCCTAGTTCGAAGATTGTTTAGGTTGGTCCCCACATTCCACCTTTTAGAAGTAAATTGTAGAGTCTCTCCCCTTATCTCCTTTAAATTCAACATTTTCGGGTTAGTTTAGAAATCAGAGCATCACAGTAAAATCATTCGCTTGCTTCACTTAATTGGACAATCACGTAAGTCCCCTTGAAATAACCAGCATATTCACATCAGCCAACGGAGTCTATTCGCAATAACAAGAACCTTGGAGTTGAATGCATGAACTTTCAGGCAATCTTAGCATGCGGGATACTTTGATCAAGAGAGAATAGAGTGACCTTGGGACATTTTATTCTGTGTTGATGTCATCATAAAAAACACGTCAATAGGTCCCACTCTGGTGCTCCCTCTGCCAAGGGGTCTTGGGCTCAGATCTCCTTGTCCTCAATTCTTCGTCGTCGTCCGATATGGACAACTCCTGAAAGCGTTGGATGTTCTCAAGTTCACCATTCAATTCATCTTCATTTTCTCGGTTTTTATATTTTTCTACGTACGGGGTGACAAATGGTTCCTCGTCCCTCCCTTCCACAGAACTCTGATGCGCTTTACTTAATCTCAGCCGCCGATTTTCTTGCTCCTGTACTCTCAATGATCACCGAATTCTTTCTTCCTCCGTTTCGTGCCCGAATGGTATTTTTTTATTGTCCTTGTTCGGCTGTACGGGCATTACAAGTCTTTCACGCGATCATTGTTGGTTGCCAGGGTACGTCTTCGGCTAGTGTCTCGTTCCTCCTCTTCCTCGTTTCCTTGTACCAGCCCTTCAGTCGGCTGCCCCATCACAACGCCATTCTCTTGTCTAGGTGGTTACCGGATTCGCTTAGGCAACGGCGCCAAATGTTTACTCAATACGGGTACAATGACGTACAGAGTAAATGAAGATAGTATAATAACATTGCTAGCATATAATAATCACATGGCAATCGCAAAAAACATAGATATACTTCTTTATTAAGTATTCGGCAATTACATGATAATGTCTCCAGACAGAACATAGCATAGCATAGCCGAACCATCCCCCTTCCCGACTACATGACTCAAGTACATATAGTACGTTGTCGGTGGTTAAGGTACCAACCATCGCATCCCTTCAATATAACTAACTACTTCATCAAGAACTGTTCCCGAGACAACTAACCAACATGACACGTACATAAGTACATGGATTATTAATATTAACTAATATCTTATTTACTTATGGCTCACAGCCGACCAAGTACACTCTCGGCCGACTACCTCGACTCATGGCCGACTACAACGTATACTCGGTGAGCCAAGATGCTTACTGCCACGCAAAGTGTGGTAACACTGGTTTCTCAGCTGCAAGATCAGCCTTTCTTTCTTCTTCGTCCAGAGTGATAGCTGCGGCTCTCCACTGAGCTGGTGATGTATTCTTTTCAAAGATGAAAGTACGCAAGCTACTGATGATGTCCGTCTGCTCTCCTTCAATGAATGTAAGATCTGGTTGGAGAGTTGCTAGAGCAAGATCAGGTTGTTCAACTGGTTCCCAAGGACGCCAGATGCCCATTTCGTGTCAAAAAAGCATTAAGCTTTTCATGAAGTTTTATGCCTCGTTGACCCATGGTGGGCGCCAGAAAACTGTTGGCGTTTCAATTAGCACCTCTAGAGTGCTTATTGGAAACGGATAGCTATTGCAAGTGTGTTAGTACATGCTCTTCGGATTATACAGAGGAAGATCTCTCTTTGCTGATTTTCTACTGTAAAAAAAGGGGTGTACTAAGGTTCCTATCTTTTTTACTCAGCGGTAGGACACAAGGGTGCATAAACACAATGCGTCGTAGCTAAGCCTTTTCTCTGGTTTCCGCAGATCTTAACTACAACTAACTAAGCTTCTAAACTATCCTACCTCCCCAAGATAAACAGAGCATGAGGGCGTAGGAGTGAAATGGATTGGTTTGATTACTTGAATCCCCCGTCTCGATGGAATATGGCCGAGGCTCTGAACCTTCAAATATATACCAAGATAGGGCTCAATACAAGCAAACACTCTCTTACGGTAAACTGGATCTGAGACTTGCCAAGGAGGAGGAACCCCTGTCCGAGGTGTAGGCTTGGAAACAGCTCACTAGAAACAACAAGGAACGATGGCCTGTCTAGCAGGATTCCCGAGGAGGTGACGACACATGTCCAAAGTCTAGGCTGCAAGACAAATCATTAAACAACATCATACGATAATGATTGATAACAAAATATCCAAGGAGGTGACGACACCTTTCCAAGGAGGAGATTGAAACAATACACTATTTGAAAACAAGACTATGAATAGACTCAAGTATTTAGATCAAGCAAGCATACGCCATCTGATTTATTTCTTCAAGCTTTCTCCAAAGAATTACAAAGGTCGGGACAGCAAAGGCACGGAATCATACACAATTGCGATCAACCAACTAACTCTCATCCAAGAGTGAATAGATATAAACAAGCTAACTCTAGCAACAATGGCGTAGCAATTTTGCTTAGCAAATAAAGGTTAAACAAATAATGAGCCTAAGGCTCTTATTTATAGAAACTCAAAGGAGTAGGCAGCCCTAAAATCTCCTTGAGTTAACAATCAGTTCTTGCCAATCAATAAGATTTATTCCTATATCTAAAAGTAGGTGAGCAAGCAGTTAACTGGAAATCTACTTTAGTTAACTGAAACTAAACAAAAGTCAAACTGGGAGTCTACCTCAGTTGACTGACACCGAACTAAAGTGAACTTAAATTACAAATATTTCTCCAAAATAGACATCCACCTTTAAAGGAGATCTAAGATCCACAAATCATGGGACTCAATTAGACATCCTAGATCAGTGGGATCTGACATGCATGATCTGTGGAGATCTGGAGTCAACTTGGAAAGGGGCATCAAGTTGACTTCAGTCGTATTTATTGCTATTTTGGAGGGTAGGACGTCCTTCTTGAGGTGTTTGACACCTCATCATCATTGGTCAACGGTGCTTTTGTTCAATCATTGACTTCTTCATACGAAGGCCATTACAAGTGTCAATTGTCAGCTTATCGCTTGTCAGCAACTTGATGTATGCACCTCCTTCATTCTGCTTCCCTTAGGAGGGTTACTCCTTTTCTTTTTTGTTTTGTGTTTCCACTTTGACGTAGAAGGTAGTGTAGTATTAACCGATGGCGGCTCTGTGTTGGGAATGACTACCTTCCGCGTTCTTTTGCAGCGTTGACGTTTTCCTTGATCTTTCTCAATGGAAGAGTGTTGTATGATGAAACCACAAAGCTTGATGATGAAACTGCGAAGTTTGATCACGATCATTCCAACCATGAGAAATGCACAAGAACTTGCTGCATGTGTAAAATTCCAACGGTTACAATCCTCTAAACTGGCCTTGGAAGACAATCAGATATACGAGGTGAAACCATTATGGAACCTGTGCACTTGTGTCTATGCTTGTCAATCTGTCTAGATTCACCTCTAGGTTTGCCCGACGCAGATCGGTGCTAGTCGTTTTCAGAAAATCATGGAGTAAGACCATTTTGGCCTTGTATTCGTCTTGGGAGAACTATGTTCTGAAAACTTTGAAGATTGACTGTGCACACGATGCTGTTCGGACAAATTTTTCTGGAACTGCTAAAAATAGCCTTGCCGAGGGTAATTTTTACGAAATATTCTGAGACATGGGTATTGTTTCAAATAATTCTCTAAACAAACCCAAATCGTCAGAAATTCGGAAAAATGAGTTTTTCTATGACATGCAAGAGCCCTTTGGTGGCAAAAAGGTAGCAAGGCACCAGAAAGTGATTTTTCTCGGAAAAATCCAACACATGGGTTTTGTTCGTGCTTCAAAGCTAAACAAACCCAGTTTGTCCGTTTTTCAATATTATGACTTTTTCCAAAAACCCTAAAAAATAGGGGCAGCATGGCTACTTTTTTTGGAAAAATCTAACATGTGGGTTTTGTTGAAAAAGTTGTGTTGATCATACCCAATTAGCCAGATTTGTGATAATCTGTCGTTTCCTGTGACATGCAAAGAAATATAGACAAAAATACAGGAAGTAGACAGAAGGTGGATTGGAAGTTATCGGCTGTCAATCTAGAAGAATTATGCCTTTTCATGCAAACTTTGATAAATGGTCCCTCTATGCAACAGATCTTCAAAAATATGAAGAACGGTGAAAACCCCTCCGTCAGATCTTCAAAAATGTTGGAGAAGAAAAATATCCATTCTTGAGCTCCTCAACTTGCAAAGAAATAATGAATAATGGATGCCTAGATGGTTTGATATGTCAATTTGGAGTTGCAAGCATCAATTGGGCATCCAACTCATGATTGAGCCTGATTTGGAGTTCAAAACGGTGATTTCCACTGATTGTGGAGTGTTTGGCCTCTTTTTGCCTCCAAAATTTGTTAACTCAAGTCAACATTTGCTTTTGACTTTCTTAGGCTTCCCTTTTGGACTTTTGATCATTTTTGCAGGCTGAAGTGCCTCTGTTTCATCTTCGATTCTGGCTGCTCAGTTGATCTTTGGCAGTTGTTGACAGATCCGTTGTTGAGATGGGATTAGCTTGACGAGATATGCCTAGGAGAGATTAACTTAGAAAACTGAGTTTGAGCCTCCAAAATAAAGGCCACCTTTCTTCAAGAAGGGCGCTTTTGGTTGTGCCTTAGTCAATTTTCATTGACTATTCTTCGTTTTGGCCTTTTCAGACCCTCTATGCTTTGATCTGACGTTCCCGTTAATGGAAGAGTCGGATGACTTTGCTTGACGATGCATCGGGTAGCCAACTCGGTCTTGCTCAGGATGACTAACTTCTCAGTTGATGACAGTGAGTTTATGTCCTTCAAACTAAAGGGCGCCCCTGGTTTTAGCTTTTGCTTGGTTTTATCTTGGCTATGGACTGCCAGTCTTTGACCTCCTCCATCAAATGATTGATTTGTCGAATGTTATTGCTGATAGTCCCACTGATGAAACAAGTCATAGCTGAAAAGGTCATCCTGGGAGGCAGTGAAGATTCTGACTGAATCTGGATGCCCTCAAGAAAGGGTGCCTTTCCTCAAGAGGGGCGCTTTTAGACATGCCTTAGCCATTTTCTGGCTTGTCTTTCCAGTTATTCAATTTGGCTTTTTCTGCTTGATCTCAACTCGTGATCGTTTGGCGTGTCTTGTGGACCTACTGTCAGATTGATCACGTAGCTAGGAGGAAGCTGGAAAGATATCATGTATAGAGTTGTTGCTTATGGATTCATCTGGTGCTTGTAACTGAGGGGCGCCCCTGGCCAGCAGGGGCGCTTTTACCTTGAAGCTCTCTGTTTTGGCATCTTCATTGTTGATGGATCCTCAATAGTTTGCTGACAGTTGGTCAATGATCCCTGAATCAGATTATTTTGTTGATTGTTTCGTTGTCGAGCCAGCATGAAAGTGAAGAGGATGACTGAGTTGAAGATGCCAAATGATTACATTTGCCCTCTAAGATCCAAGGGCGGCTTTCTTCAAGAGGGGCGCCTTTTTCACCTTTAGGCTGTGGTTTGCCTTGGTAAACAAACTGTGCACCTTCCAGACGGCCAAATTTTGGCCTTTTCCGTTTTGAGAATCTCCTTCATTGAACGGAATCATTTTCATCATTTTCCACCATAGCTTCTTCGTTGAAGCTTTTGAGGTTTAGCTTTCAACACCTGGTACTGGCCAAAATGCCATTAATGGCTGCGGAGCTCCTAACTTTGTTCTTGAAAAATAGAAATAGACCCACCAGAGTAAAACATGTCTTTTGATAATTCTGACTTGATCAGTGTGATCGTGAATGCAATTAACCCTGTTAGAATTATTTTCAATAATTTCCAGGAAGGTCCTAGTTTTAAGGGTTTCCTTAAAAATAGGGCATAAAACCCTAATTTTCATTTTTTCAGAATTTTAACCATAGGTTCCTGGACAGAAACCTACAAAGACTTCATATTTGTCTTGACCTACAACATACTTTTGATGGCATTTTTTCATTGTTTAGCTCAATTTAAGTAGAATCCCAAAAATTTCATTTTGGGTATAACAAGAAGCTTACCTATGATTTGTTGGGTCATTATTCAGCAAGGTTGGAGCGAAATGTTTCACATTAGGCAACGCTTGAAGACTTTTGGGTCAACTGTGAGGATGACTTTGAGGTCGTCGGCGTCATTATTGTAGGCTTACTATTCCGCAGATTGCTGATTTCTTGTCAGAGGATGTGGAAGATTTGTGTGATGATGATGGCGAATTACTTCTTCATTCATTCATTAAGGACCAAGTCGCTCGCCAGCCACTTCGCCAACCTGATTGGTATGTTCCAGTGAACACTTCAGTGAAGGACTTGTCTAGGTCAGTTATTGAAACAAGCATGTACTTCCTTGAGAGCAAGCGGAAGCGAAGGGTGATTCCAATTGCATAGCCGCCAGCAGTGGTGGTTTCTTCTTTGCCTTTTACTTGTAGGGCGAAGCCTTGAGTTAAGGTTATCTTGTAGCCGCCAGAAGGGGATAAGATTGGGGTTAATTCAAAAGGGAAGAGCATCACAAAGAGGAAATAGGTTGAGAGAGAACCAGTGCTTCCAGTTGCAGAGCCAATACTTCCAGCAGCTCCAGCAAAGACAGTAGTTACGGTAGAGCCAGTTATTCCACCAGAACCAGTGATTCATACTGAGGCTGGTTCGTCATCTCTAAGTCCACCTTTCTCACCGCAGTCGTCTCCTATAGACATTGATTCAGAGCCTAAGTCTCCAATAGATGAGACCTTCATACCAGTGGATCCGCCAACTGCTGATACAGTAGAAGCAGCTCCACCTAGAGAGGATAGCATTGCTTATTCGTCTTGGCTCGAGAGGTCATTAGGAAGAGAGAGGCGTATGCCTTCATATGATCTTGACTTATCTGAGTTCGGTGAACCTTATCAGAATATGTTGAATAAGAGGACCAGAAAGAAAATCAACATTGAGAGGAATCATGAGGCTGAGATCATCATAGAGGTTGCTACACCTCCAGAAAGCAAGAACCTAGATGAAGTTGATGTCGGTGACTTTACCTTCGTCAAAACTAATCTAGGTAAGAGTACTTGACACACCGACGTGAGCCTATTCAAGGTCGTCGCGAGTAATCAAGAGGAACGCATCATGAAGGATGGTGAGGATAAGGCAGATCTCAAAGCTGAAATCAGGCAACTCCGTATGTACATCTCGAGTTTGCTTCATGGAAGCGAGGGGCAAGCACCTTTACTCCCACAACTTTGAGAGACCGCTGCAGATCAACAAAGGATTCGCTACTTGATTAATCGAGGAAAGCTGTTGGATATCTGGATTGAAGATTTCATCATTCCTGGTCAACACCTCCTTAAAGAGTTGTATCAGTTGAGGGTTGACGCACATACTCTTCGCCAAAGGATTCAGGAGCTCGAGATCTTCATAGCCGAGCATAAGCCGAAGGATCTAATACTGATATCATAGCTTGCAGGTGCGTATGACACCATTGAAGCAGCAGAAGATCAAAAGAAGGTCTTCACTTGGAGAGAGTTGTATCTTTGCAGGGTGGAGACATATGACATGATTTCTGCTAAGATGGGCATGATTCAGGAAAAGGTTGTTGCAGCTCTTCGATTCGTCAGTGAATACATCACTTAGATCCCATGTCATTATCGGCGTGAGGATGGTACATACGTCAAGTTAGAGGCAGTTCAGACTGAGTTTGAAGAGCTAGTTCGTGGTAACCTAGGTGGAGAACTAGAGGTGTCCAAATTGGAGAAGTTCTCAATGCTGACTATCAGTTTCAAGAAGGTAACCACAGGGGTTAGAGACAGTCAGAAAGAGATCCAGGATGGAGACAAAGAGTTAGACAAACAGTTCATCATCGTGGACAGCGTCAGAGTGCCAGAGGATGATACTATCGATAAATTCCTGGAGGAGATGATAAACTTGGAGTAGGCTTTCAGTTAGATCCTGCAATTATTTACGAGGATGAGTTAGAAACAACAATTAACTCAACTTTAGTTCTTGAGTTTTTTTTGTTGACATCAAGCACGCCTATCTCATTCTTGGAGATATCTTCATAGGAGGAGGACTCTTAGTGTTAGTTAACTGATGTTAGTTATCACTTAGCTTTTCTTTCAATAAGGACGTGCATGTTGCACATGGTCCAATTAGCATTGTTTGTATCGGTTAACTGATGGTAGCTTGCCAGTTAACTGTATAGTTTCCTTTATTAGGGTTTAGCAATAAGATCTTGCATGCACTGCAAGATTGTAGTTGACTCAAGGTGATTTTAGGGTTGCCTACACATTTGATGTCTATAAACAAGAGCTTTCAGCTCATTTGTAAATAACATTTCCTTGTGATAGAGAATTGTTGCGCTATCGGCAACATGCCTATTCTCAAGATTGGTTCACCTTTGTAAATTAGAACTTTTGCTTGATAGCATACATGCTGCACCTACCTTGCCTGTAGTATTGCTATTATTGTATTTGTTCAAGAACTTTTGCATGAGAGATTAATATATGTTGTCCCCACCTTGCTTGTAATATTGTCTTTTTGTATTTGTTCATGAGCATTTGTCTTGCTAATGAATTGTTATGCCACTCGGGTTCCATGCAATTATTATGGTGAATGCTTGCCTTAGTTAGATATAGTGGCTAGTTTGATCGTAGATTGTACGCGTGTCTCGCCTATGCAATTTACTCTCCTAGTTGGCTATCTTTTATGTTTTTTTATCAATACGCCTATTCAAACTGAGCAAATAGTTGTGCCTACCTTGCCTTCATGTTGAGAGTTTGTACTTAAAGCTTATTGTGTGATGTGTGTGATAATAAGCTTATTCAGCAGAGCAAATAGTTGTGCCCACCTTGCCTTCATGTTGTGAATCTATACCGACTTATCGTGTAAAAACCATTCCCGCTCCTTTTCCTCATGCTCTGTGTTCTTGAGGAAATTGGATAGATTAGAGCATTTAGTTTTAGTTGTAGTTAAGATCTGCACAACCAGAGAAAACCCTTAGCTACAGCGTCCTTGGTTTCCTTAACCTTGTGCCTCTCACAGCTGAGATGAAAAAGATAGGTATAGATTACTTTACTTTTCAGAACGTATACCAGCAAAACAAGGAGCTTCCCCTCCTAATTTGAAGAGCACTCATCATGTAGTGTGCATAGTTGTCCATACGAACTTACACTCCAGAGGTCTTAGTTATTCCGGCAACAATTTTCTAGCGCCCACTGTGGTGCACGAGGCAAGAAAACATTCAAGAAAGCTTTATGCTTTATGTTACGGGAATGACCATTTGGCGTCCTACTGCTCCAGTTCAACAACCAGGACTCACTTCAGCTGCCATACAGCTGAACTTTGTGCTAATTCAAGGAGAGCAGTCAGACATCATTAGTAGCTTGCGAAGTTTCATCTTCGAAAATCATACATCTACTACTCAGTGGAGGAATGCAGCTACTACTCTGGACAAAGAAGAAGAAAAGGCAAATCTTGCAGCAGGTAGACCAATTTTGCCACCACCCGCGTGGGAATAAAGCAACCTGGCTTACCAAGTTTACTATCGACAGAGGCACAATCCTCCTATTCAAGAAGAACCGTGCTTTGAGGAGGTTCCTGAGCATTTTCTAGAAGGATCAAAAGAAGAATCTCCAGCTTCACTTATAGCAATTGGCGACAACAACAACAACAATAACGGCAACGGTCGAAATGGAAGGAACATGAGACGTCCGACCCCACTACCTTGGGGCGACAACATTAGACCCTTGGCCTTACAAGGACATCATGAGTTGCCTAAGGAATCGCGAAAGCACTTTCCTCGATTCCATGGCGATGGATCTAAACATCTAGATGAACACATTTCAGCATTCACAGCGGCTTGTTCCGTTTTGCATGTTCCACATGAAGACATAGTTGTTCGTCTCTTTGTTGAGACCCTAGAGAACAATGCATCAGACTGGCTTCATAATCTTGAGCTTGGTCTTATCACAAGTTGGGCAGTCATGAGTGAGAAATTCTTGGCAAGATTCAAGCCTGCCGAGAATAATCATCAATTATTTGCACAGCTCTCAAACTCGAAGATTGAGCCTATTGAACCGATGAGGGAATTCATAGCAAGGTTTAATCGCCTTGTTACATCTCTTACCCATACATTAAACCTATCTGATGAGAACATCCTCTACTCGAACACAAATTTGATGATATCCTAACCTGAGATCAATCTTGGAGAAATACACGGCCCTATGTAACTCATCTAGCAGCTCATCAATCTTGGGTATAGGGTACCTGTTTTTTATAGTCTTTTTGTTCAAGGCCCTATAATCAATGCACATCCGCAAGGTCCCATCCTTCTTAACCAAAACTATTGAAGAAGCAAAGGGACTAGATGAAGGTCGGATATGTCCCATCTCAAGCAACTCCTTAATTTTTTTCTCTATCTCCTCCTTGAAGTGTTTGGGATGTTTGTATGGTGTAGTAACGACAGGTGTAGAGCCCTCCTCCAACTCTATAACATGCTCAAATCCACAATCAAGAGATAAACCAGGAGGTATGTCACTAAGCACAATACTGCGCTTATCCAAAACCCTTTGAATATCCACGTGGTGATGAGGCGTATCACTAGACAAAGATTTAGATGAAATGAAGCACTAGGCTACCCATGCCATGTCTCCATGCCTGAATAATGTCTCCATCCTCCTAGCTGAAACCACTCTAGGCTTCCCATCTGACAAAGCCTTCAACACAATTTTCTTTCCATCCGATATGAACTCCAACTCCATCCTCTGAAAATCCTGAACATACCTCCCAAGGGACTGAAGCCACTAGATGACTAGCACCACATCTATCTCACCCAAACCAAGCACATAGAAGTCATCTGTCACTATGTAATCACCCATATGCATGCTCAGTTGTGAGACCTTCCTAGTACAACTCATGCCAAACCCATCAGCCACTGTCACCTGAAACCCTGTGAAATCCTCTACCTGAAGACCTCTCCTAGCCACCAAGCCCTCATCAATGAAATTATGCATAGCTCCACTATCAACTAAACATACAACTCATTGTCCATTAAGAACTCCTTTCACACGAAAGGAATGATATCGTGGAGCCCCTGAAAGTGAAGCAATGGTAACCTGTTGAGTATCATCATGCTCCTTAGGCTCAACTTGAGGTTGATCCTCATGCTCCTCCTCACTCTCTGAATCTGTTTTAGGGATCTCCTCATCATCTAAATCAGATATGACCTCAATAAGATGTTCCTTGCCTTTCCCAAGGCATCTATAACCTAGATCCCATGGTTGTTTGCAAGTGAAACATAACTTCTTCCTCCGGAGCTCGTTTCTCTCATCACTGATTGTTGAAGAAGGTGCAGCCTTGGGCCTATTGAATGATTTCTGATTAGATTTAAAATTCTTGAAACTTTTCTTAGCAGGTTGCAATGAAGTAGGTATAGTCTCAAGGTCTAAGGCAAGCTAAATAGCATCCTATAAATTGTTAGGCTTATGTGCCTTAACTATGCCTTTCAACCTATCATTAAGGCCCTCAATAAACAACATGACCACTCTCCTTCCGGTCATATCAACAACCATAACAACAATCTTTTCGAATTCTTCTATGTATGTCTCCACATTTCCACTTTGTTTAAGTTGTGCCGACTCTCTATATTAAGTTTTTCGGTCTTGCCGAATACTTCGAGAGGTACAAATAAACGATATTATAGATGAAGACTTGTAGGCAAACTTGGAAACTTGGACTTGGAGAGTTCCTAGAAAACCAAATGAATTCAATCTGAGTTTCAGGGCAATGCCCCTAATGTGGTCAAGGGGCAACACCCCTCGTGGGGGTCTGGGGGCAATGCCCCCAGCAAGGTCGAGGGGCAGCGCCCCTTGTGGGGATCTGGGGTCAAGGGGCAGCACCCCTCGTGGGGGTCTAGTGGCAACGCCCCCAAAGGGGTCAAGGGGCAGCGCCCCTCATGGGGGTCTGGGGGCAACGCCCTCAGCGGGGTCAAGGGGCAGCGCCCCTCACGGGGTCCCGGGCAACGCCCTGGGCGCGCTCCAAGCCCAAATTAAGACCTCCAAAACCACACAAAACTTCATGGAAGAGTGTTTTTGCTAAGGAAGAGCAACTGGTGGAGGCAAAAAATGAATTGAAATTGCCTTTGTTCCAACTGCACGGGTCTTTTTGCTGAGCAGCCGATTTTTTTTTAAAAACTCTTCGAGTTTTTCCTGGCGAGTTTTGAACAGTCAAGACAAATTGAATCACAGACATGCAAAGTGGGTTGAATATTTGTAGAGCTATACATTCTGTTGTACCCCAAAATTAAAATTTTTGCTACACTTAGGCATTTTGAAGAAATGAGTCTAGATACTGTTAAATCTGTCAAAAAGGTCAAAATTGGGATTTGCATGTCTTGCATGGGGGTCATGTTGTGACCTTTTTCACACATCACCCCATCAAGATGGGGACCCCCTAAATTTTGCTCCATTCTGGTCTTTTGGCTTTGGTTCGCTCTCTCTCTGGTCTCTGGTCCTTCCGGGGATGTCCTGTCGTTTGACCCAGGTTAAAGTATTGGTTAAGTCTGTGTAATTAGGGTTTTCATCCTTTAGGCTTATTAACGGTCAAACTGAGTTATAAAATTGAAATCCAAGCTCAGTACAGCAGTCAGAAGGCTTCCAGCAGAGTCCCCCTAAATTTTCACTGTATTCCGGCAACTTACTATTTTTAGTAAGTATTCAATTTGGGACTATTTTATTGAGATTTTGGAATTCTGTCAGTTCCACTGCATCCGGGTAACATCAAGCTGCCTACACGTAAATTTTGGGCCAGATCAGACGACTTGCTATTTTTGGCAGTTCAGGCTTCAAGAGCCATTTTCAGGGTTTCCACATGAGCTTTTCAGATGCATGTCTGGAGAATCCTTCTGGGTTTTCCAAAACCTTCGCAGTGATGTAATATGCAAACCGAGATGATCACTTTCAGAGTTCAGCCTTCGGAGGCTATTTTTAGGGTTCGCATGCAGTGTTTTTCAACGCATGTCGGGTTTTTCTTTATGGGTTTTTCGAGAGCTTTGCAACAATGTGACATGCAAGCGGAGAAGATCGAGTTTTGAGGACTTACTATTTTTAGCCAGTGCATGCATGCAGACCAGTTTTCTGGGTTTTTTTGGGTTTCTTGAGATCCCACGGGCAATATGACATGCAAAACCATCCGGTAGTGGATGAGTCACTTTCAGGCAGTTTCTATTTTTAGCAGGTACACTCTGGCAGCCGCCCCCAACACTCCAGTTCGGCAAACAGAACGACATGCAGAAGGAACGAAGTCAAATGGAGACCGTTCGGGATCCATACAAGTCAAATTAGGGTTTCCACTTTTATAGGGGGTAAAATCCAAAAATAGCAGAAACGAAGCACCCCACCAATGTCAGCACACTTCAAGGTACCTGCTGGCAAAATTTGAGCGAAATCGGAGAACTTACTATTTTTAGTAAGTCAGGGCATGGCTATAAATAGCAGGTCTGCACCCGAGGTTGGCATCAGAGTGACACTCAAGCTATCAAGATCAAGCGTTGCAACTTTCAGGCAAAACAGAGCTACTGAAGTCAGAAAGTCAAAACTTACTATAAATAGCAGGTGGCTATAAATAGCAGGCCAGGGCAGAGGACTGGCAAAACAGGTTCACAAGGTGAAGAAGATCATATGATGAAATTTTCAGGCAAAACGGAGCCTTAGAGGTTGAAAATCAAGGGACTTGCTAAAAATAGCACAACTTGCTAAAAATAGCACAACTTGCTAAAAATAGAATGCAAAAGCAATAGCAAGCAGAGACATGAAAATTTTTCTAAGTATGGGAAAATGAAAGCAAGAGCTCTAAAAGGCGCCCACCTCAAGAATTAAATCTGGAAATTTTCTAAGTACAAAATTCAAAGTTGAGCAGAGAAAATGCGCCCACCTTG